>CM059269.1:9761173-9777311 GCA_030347295.1 Setipinna tenuifilis
CTTCTCCCATTCACGTTGCATCACTCCTGACTCTGAGGGCAGGGAAGGCACACACACAAAAAAAAAAAAAAACCCCAACAACTTTGTCCCCTAAGTGTCCCCCAGCAGTGGTGCGGAGTGCCAGGCTCCATGCTATTATCCCAACACAGCCATCATATCTGCTGAGTGCACAGGATCCTCTCTCCCTCTCTCTCTCTCTCATGGTGCAACTGTTGAAGCCAGGTTTACCCTCCTCCTGGCTCCTCCCGCTGCCTAGAGTGTACTTTTACTCGGGATTAAGAGGACATTATTCTCCATGCTGTCCTCAACAGTTTTTCTCTTTATATATATATAATAGAGGAGTTAATAGATAAGTTTTTAGAATGATGCAAAGCCGCCTTGTCTTGTGGAGTGTGGCTGTGTTTGACCTGAGCTAGATCTGTGTGTGTGTGTGTGTGTGTGTGTGTGTGTGTGTGTGTGTGTGTGTGTGTGTGTGTCTGTGTGTGTGCATGCAAGAGCCATCTACTGTCTTATCAGGAAGGGCCACTTCATGTCCAGCACACTCTGTGTTTGTGCGTGTGTCTATGTGAGAGTGTGTGTGTGCGTACGTGAGTGTGTGTGTGTGCATGCATGTGTCCATGTGTGTGTGAGGAGGGGTGTCAGGCACAGGGCAATCACTTCTATGTCCTCAGGCCTCAATGCCCCCATTGTGGGCCCAGCGTTTGCGTCACAAATATGATTTTATTAAACGATGAAAAAGGGGGTTGTCTATTCATGACGACGGAACTCCCTTGTGACCCTGGCCTTTCTGTGTCTCTCTCTATCTCTCTATCTCTCTCTCTCTCTCTCTCTTCCTCTCTCTCTCTCCTTCTCATTCTCTCTCTCCCTCTCTCTCTCTCTCTCTCTCTCTCTCTCTCTCTCTCTCTCTCTCTCTCTCTCTCTCTCTCTCTCGGAGGGACTGTGCCATCACACAATACCATTTTCTTTTTTCCTCCACATAGCCCCTTGTGCAGGCTCTAGGTCAGTGCGCCACCCGTGAACCCGCGACATTTTGCCGGCCCAGTGACGTCCCGTGCGCCCCCCCACCCAACCCCACCCCCCCCCAGCCTGAGCCAGCCAGGGCGCCCATGAATGGTCCCCCCTGGCATGAATGGCCGCCTGTGTTCGCCCCCCTCGTGAATCGTGCCGATGGCCCCCCGAAAGTGACGACTCGCTTGCCACAAAGTACAACCCCCCCACACCCTACCCCCCCACCCCCCGTTAATCTGTTTCCATGCCTCCTGACGGGAGATGAGTTTGTCCCATGGCGCTGTGCTGTGCTGTGCTGTGCTGCTGGTGCAGTCATGCCGGAGTGCAGTGCGCTGACTCTCTCTCGTCCTCCCTCCCTCCTTCCGCTGGCCTGATGGGGAGAGGCAGTGATTCACACCATTACCGTTCAGCCCCCTCAGCCACTCCACAATCACCCACCCACCCTCCACCCCCCACCCCCCGCCCTCCACCCTCCGCCTCCTCTCCCCCTCAAATCCCGCTCAGAGGGGTGTTGATTCATTCACTTGCTCAGTCAGGGCTTGATGAGCTGCTTCAAACGAGTCCTCCAACGTCCGTGATGAGCTCATTCGCAGTCCACGGAGCAGGTTAAGCGCAGAGGAATTAACATCCGACTGAACCGCTGAACTCCTCTAACGCCGGAGACGCGGGGGGAGAGATTGGGCTTGAGGTTTTTTGAGCAAATGTGAGTCGACACTCAGGCGGCCTTGAAGCTGTTAGAGCAGAGAGCCGTATGAGCTGCTGAGGAAATAGAGATGAGGTTAGTGGCTCCTGTGAGTCAATTCCAGAAATATAGTGTGACGTTGGATATGAAAAGACACAATGGCCACATCGGATTCTTTCTTCTTTTTTTTGAGATAGTTGTCAGTGTAATGTTTCTATATGCAGTGCTATAGAATATGTATATGTGTATTTCTATATCTACTGTAGTGAGTGGGAGGGGGGGTGTATGTGTGAGTACAAAGTCCTTCTAGACAAGGTGGCCATCTTGGTTACACCATTAGGCATCTACTTCCGGTTCATAAGACCACGCCCTATCTAAATGAATGGCAAGACACGAGAAAATGCATGCTCCAATAACTGAGAGACATAAAAAGTACATGGTTGAAATCACAATCCAGCAAAACATTTCAAGCCATTACAATCATGTTTTCATTGTATCAAAATAAAGCTTTAAAAGTCCTTTTCTCACAAGTTATTTTGAACTGTGCATGTGTCGTGCTTGTTCTCTACATAGCAAGTGTGGTTCAGCGGAGCACGATACTATTCGGCAGATAACTAGCTCTTGGCAGGAGGGATGTTTGCAGACACTCCCCATCTTGGCATTACAAAGTTTCCCCCCATACATTTCTATGGATGATTTCTCCAGTGCTGCTCCTGGTTAAGAAAGTCTCTGGTCAGTATCACTATTGGTCCTCACAAATGAAATAGTCAAATGTGAATCGGGAGTTGGTCTCTGAGGATGCCATGAGCACGAGTTGTGTTTTCTGTGTGTTGTGTTGTGTTGTGTTGTGTGTGTGTGTGTGTGTGTGTGTGTGTGTGTGTGTGTGTGTCTTTAAATGATTATGAATGAGGGGAAAGCCTTCTTGGTGCGTTTAGCCTGTTGTGTTGTATTGGCCCCGACAGGGCCGGGGCTGGGTTGAGTTTGTTCTCTTTGTGTCTGTGGTCCCCCCACATGACACGGGCTCCGCTTGACAGTCATGCAACATTTGCTGACAATTTGATTGAACATCTGCAAAAATCCCAAAAAAAAAAAAAGAGCCAAAAGCGGTTCTCACCAATTTTAGTTTTCTGCAAACGGCAGCGAAACCCTAGTGACTTCCAGTGAATCCATGGCACCATCACCTACGACGCAGTCTGTCAGACTGTCTCCCCTACAGTATGTCTCACATCCTCTTTTCTCTTTCTCCTTCTTCCTTCTTTTCTTCCTGCTCTCTTCCCTTTCTCCCCCCCCTCCTCCTCTCAGTTGATGTGAGTGCGACGCTGCCGCTGCAAGTGCCCCCTGCCGCCATCCCCATGGACCTGCGCGTGGACCACCAGTTTGCGCTGGCGCCAGCCGAGCCCAACCAGCAGGAGCAGCAGCTGCAGCAGGAGCTCCTGGCCCTCAAGCAGAAGCAGCAGATCCAGCGGCAGCTCCTCATCGCAGAGTTCCAGCGCCAGCACGAGCAGCTCTCGCGCCAGCACGAGGCCCAGCTGCAGGAGCACATCAAGGTGAGACATGCACACACACACACACACACACTCTCTTCCAGCATGAGGCCCAGCTGCAGGAGCACATCAAGGTGGGGGTGCGGAGATCTTGATTGACACACACACGCATGCATGCACGCACACAGGCGCACACACACACACACACACACACTCTTCCTACAGTTTATATCTTTAGAGCAGAACCACATCAAGGTGGCGTCAGGAGATCCTGACTGACGCAGACACGTACACACACACTCATTTACTCTTCCTACACTATGTAGCATATGAAGTTGGGAGAAAATCCTAAAGCACACACAAACACACACAGTGCTTTTAATTACGTGTCTTTTTTTTAAACTAGTCTTTCTACAGTATGTGTCTTTAGTGCAGAAGCACAGGAGATCCTGACTGACGCACATGCACACACACACACACACACAGACATACAGATGTACGCACGCACGCACACACACACGGTACTTGTCAGTCAACGTCCTTTTTACTCTTCCTACACGATCTATCTTTACTGCAGGAGCCCATCAAGGTGGGGGGAAATCCTGAAACACACACACACACACACACACACACACACAACCCTCTTTAGTCTGTGTCTTCCCACACTTCCAGTCTTTACTTAGAGTAGCAAGATCCTCCCTACCCTACCTGAGGTGGGGGGGAGTGAATCGTGACGCTCCCACACACACACACACACACACACACACTATATCTTTACTGAGAGTAGAGATCCTCACTAGCCTACTTAATTAAGTAGAGGCTACCAGGGTGCCAGTCCTGTGTCCCTTCTGTACTTGCTGCCAATGTGAGAATTGCACTGCAGTTTTTATTTTTAGACGTGTGTGGGTTATGTGTTCAGTGGTTTTGTTGTGTTACTTGGATAGTGTGTCTGCCATATCTCATCCTTTCGTATTTCCTGACTTTGGTGTAATGGGGAGGGAAAGGGGGCAGACTAAAAAAGTATGGGGAACGGGAGAGTGTGTGCATATGTGTGTGTATGGGGAGGGTCAGGATGTGTGTGTGTGTGTGTGTGTGTGTGTGTGTGTGCATGTCTGTGGTTTTGTGAGGCTGGGCCTGTGTCAGATCCCTCCTGTCTGAGGGCTTTGTGCAAAGCCTTTGATTGCAGTGGGGGCATATGCTCAGCAGAATGCCAGTGTGCTGTGGTCAGGTAAGAGCAGGGGCTGCCATGAGAGTTAGGGGCCATGTGTGTGTGTCTGTCTGTCTGTCTCTGTTCTGTGCATGAGGAATCACTCTGCAGTGGCTGCTGGAACAGCAACACACACACACACACACACACACACACACACACACACACAATCACTATGGGAACCCTGTCCTTGGGAAAATTGCTGCACAACCACAAGACTACTGGCTCCCCCCCTACCCGGCACCCCCTCCCCTCCCCGCCCCGCACCCCCTCACCCCCCATCCTCTCATGCTGCCTCGGCCGGAGCAGCAGCAGCCAATGGGAGCGCGGCTGATCCCCCGGGTGGCTATAAATAGCACGGAGCGAAGGCAGGAGGGCTGCAGGAGGCAGCAGGAAGGAGACAGGCCTGATTGACGCCGCGCCACTCCGCGCCACACCGCGCCCGCCGCCCAGCCTTCAGGGGTGACACCTCTCCATCTCTCCATCTCTCCAGCGCTCGCAAAAACCCTCAGCGCAGATTGGAGTCTCGCCTCAGCCGCTTTGGCCTGCACAACGCCACTGCAGAGAGAAGGGAGGAGAGAGGGAGAGAGAAAGGGACTGAGGGAGGGAGGGAGTGAGAGGAAGAAAGAAAGATGAAGGGGGGAAAAAAGGGATGGGTATAGGTGGCTCGTGGAGAGAACAGAGCCTCCAGACAGCCGCTCTACGGTCTAAAAACAACAGTGCTCATTATTTCAGCGCGAGCTCTGGTACCTCTGGATCGTTAAACATCCATCTCTGGGGCCGAATCCAACCACAGCATGACCCAGCTGCCCATTAACCACAAAAATGAAACACTGGGGTAAAAGCATCTAGATGCAAACGGGGTCTACAAAAGCGCCGTGTTCCTCCCGGCCATATGTTTACAGATTGTGCCATTTTTTCGGGCCCCGGCCAGAGATTTTTAAATGGAGAAAAGATATGATGAGATGGTTACAGTAACTGAAAGAAAAAGCTTGCTCCTTATCTCTCAATGGACGGAGAGGGAGAGAGAAAAATAGAGAATGGGGAGGAAGAAAACAAAAGCTGGAGCATGATGATGTCTCTCTCTCTTAGACACAGAACATGCTGCCCAAATCTCTGCCAGCTTGCCATCTTATGAAGGCAGGCAACCACGGGCATAACAAGGTGTGTGTGTGTGTGTGTGTGTGTGTTTGTGTGTGTGTGTGTGTGTGTGTGTGTGTGGAGAGAGGACACACACTTTCAGCTGACAGGCCTGTGGTGACTCACCCCTCTGGGACTTCCTGTTGGCTCTGTTTGGGCATATGGGGAGAGGAGAGAGAAAAAGTGACTGAGTAAAAGGAAAGAGAAAGCAAGAGAGAGAGAGACAGAGAGAGAGGCGGTAGAAAAAGGAGGGGAGGGTGAGACTAGAGGAAGTAAGAGTGTGTGCGACTTGTTTGCAAGGCCTTTGCCGAGGTGGAAGGGCTGACGTGATTGAATCATGTCGTTACAGCGTGTGTGCAAAGAGGCCTGCGTTTACACAGGAAATCAGAGCTGTGATTGCTCAGGGGAGGGGAGGGGAGGGGAGGGAGAGAGGAGGGGAGGGGGAGAGGTGGGGGAGAGGAGCGTAGGGGTGGATGAGTGCGGAGAGGGAGAGCTAGCTGCGTACGTAATATAGCCCAGCCTGAGCACAGCCGAGCAGCCGTCTCCGCAGCCACAAGTCCCTGCTTGTCCAGCAGCGTTGGTACCACCTCCACCACCACCACCTCAGCCACCCCCCTCCCCACCCCCCACCTCCCCGCCTCTTCAGCTATTTATAGTGCAAGCAGAGCAGAACGGCTAGAGCTAGGCAGATCTGCAGGCTGCGCAGGGACACCCCCCCTCCCTTCTCCTCCTCCTCCTCCTCCTCCTCCTCAGCCACCTCCTGCCACCAGCCACACAGCACAGCATTGCACTCCCCCATCTGCTCTTAAAGAAGTTGCACCCCTCACAGAGAGGGACTCTGTGGGGGGGGAGAAAAAGCCTTCCGTAGAGGTCAGAGCGGAGGGAAGTGCAGAGTAAGCAGTGCACTGTCTGTGTGGTGTGTGGGAGGAAGGGATTAAGTGTGATATACATTGGTACAGGAGCATGACTGGTGTAATGACCATAAGTACACACTGTAATATCTCTTCATCAAATAAGAAAAATCCATCTGTACACGGGAGGAGTTCACATCTAGTCATGCTCCAGGCCGGAAATACAGCTATATATAAATGCCGTTATGCGTGTGTGTGCATGCGTGTCTTTCTGTGTGTGTGTGTGTGTGTGTGTGTGTGTGTGTGTGTGTGTGTCTGTCTGTCTGTCTGTCTGTCTGTGTATGTGTGTGTGTCTTAGGTGTGTGTGTTTGTGAGTGTGTGTTTATGTGAGAGAGAGTGCGAGAAAGACTGTGCATATATCTGTGACAGTGATAAGAAGAGTGTGTGTGTGTGTGTATTAGCTGTGTAGTAAACCCCATGTGTGTGCTGGCTGGTTGTGTCCTCAGCACCAGCAGGATCTGCTGGCCCTGAAGCATCAGCAGGAGCTGCTGGAGCACCAGCGCAAGCTGGAGAGGCACCGCCACGAGCAGGAGCTGGAGAAGCAGCAGAGGGAGCAGAAGCTGCAGCAGCTCAAGAACAAGGAGCGCGGCCAAGAGAGTGAGTTAGAGAGAGACACACACACACACACGCACACACACACACACACAAACAAACTCTCATACACACACTCTCACACACACTCTCTCACACACACACACACACACACACACACACACACACACACAAACAAACTCTCATACACAAACACACACACACACACACACTCTCACACACACTCTCTCACACACACGCACACCCACTCAGATCCACCTTGCATTTACACATACACACTCACATACACCTTACATTTACACACACACACACACACACACACACACACACACTCACTTACTCAAATGCACACTCTTTCTCACACACACACCCTACATGTCCAGATGCCCAGAAATGTTAATGTTCCGAGAACAAAAACAAGAATCAGAGATACGAGGCCCATGTGTGCCATTTGGGCTTCTAATCCCCAAACACTAAGATGCCAAACCAGAGTTTGAGGAGCCAGAATTTACATCTCCAGTAGGAAGTAAAAGAAACCGAAACCTGCTCCCATCACATTTTCTGTCTGTGTTTAATATCATTTGCTCTGTGCCTCCTGTTGTCTGCAGACAGCATTTTGCACTGAATTCTAAAAGCCCAGTAAAGCCCTGCTTCTGCTGGTGATGGCAAAAGGAATCGTTGCCATGTCATGTTACAACAACACAAAAATAAAACAAGTTTATCAAGATTTCCCAAGAAGTCGAAAGAACTAGCTAGTGCGGGCAACAAGCTTCTCCACTGGATTCTAAAGGCCCCTTCCACGGGTGAGCGCAGAAGGCATTGTTGTCTCATCATGTTGGAGCAATGCAAAAATAAGTTTAGCAAGATTTCCCAAGAAGTACAAAGAACTGACAAGTGCAAGCCAACAAACTTGCCTTTACAGCGATACCTTAACACTGGCGAATCAGAGAACCACATCTTAATACTAAGGCCATAACATATGCTGGTTCAAGCATGCAGATCTATCAGTCAGTCAATCTGCGTACGTGACATGAACGGTGCTTGAGCTTAAAGTAGCCTTGTTGCCAAAGAGCTTGTCGTAAGTCATAGCTAGCTTGATGAATAAACATCTAATGTAGTTTGACAGACGTTGACGTTGAGTTGATTTTCGGGGCATCAGCCAAATGCACAGCGGCCTCACATGAGGCCAAAGGGCGTGCTGGGTGAACAGCACTGCACTGCTTGCCTGCTTTGGCTTCTTGAGAGACGTGTTCTCAAGAAGCCCAGCTGGAGCTGGATGCCCACCCCAACCAAAAAAGGTAATTGAATTCGAAAGGTGGCTGGGAGCTTCTTTGTTTTGCCATTGGCAGACATGGTCTCATCGCTCATTGCTGCCATCTCCTCTGGCACAGCCGTCACCTGTAGGCTGCCTCATGCCGCCGAGGCAGAGTGTGCCTTAGATTAGAGGTGACACGCTGACAGAGCACAGAGAGTGTCCCTGCAAGACCTGTTTACCTGGCAAAGGGGCGACGCTAGCAGGAAGAGGGAAGGCGAATCGTGCACACTTGAGATCCACAGGATGCCTGTCAGCCTTCACCAACTCGGACTTGACAGATTCACTGGAATCTACAAAAAAAAAACCAACACATGGCCAAAAAAAAAGGGAATAAAAGATCAACATGCCGCAGTCTCTTTGGAATTCCTTTGAAGGGAAGCTTCTTGCCAAGAGACTGCTCCCCAGCAGTGGAAAGATGCGATGCTGGCTTCAGTTCCTCTCTCTCAGAGAGATGCTGGGGACTGCGCGCGAAGCACGTATTCCTATATGCTTATTTAACACTGACACCAGGGAGTCTGGGTCTATCTTTGTAATGGTGATCAATGCTGCTTCGATCATCGTCCCCTCCAGCTAGGAGGAGCCGCAGAAGAACTTCTAGCTCCCATGTGGTAGAGAAATTAGCATTGCACAAGTGCTTGAAGGCAGACCTCTAAAAAAAAAACTAAAACAGACCCGCTGGTCCCAAAATGGCCCGCTTTCGTTCCAATGACCTACATTAGGAAGCAGAGTCTCAAGATGGTGTCTAGTGGCTTTTTTTTGTTAATTGGTAAAGACTGTTTTTTTTTTTTTTTTTAATTTTTGTCATTTGACTTGACAGGTGCGGTGGCCAGCACGGAGGTGAAGATGCGACTTCAGGAGTTTGTCCTGAACAAGAAGAAGGCCCTGGCCCAGAGGAACCTAAACCACTGCATGCCCAATGACCCTCGCTACTGGTATGGGTGAGTATCCATCGGAGGCCGGCTCATGTCCTTACACACTGGCAGTCGTTTTTTGGGATGTATTTTGGCTTCTAAGGAATGCTGCAACACGCAGTATGTTTGGGGGGTTAGGCTATTTGTCTTTTGTTGTCAGCATTCAGCGAACCTAAACTGCTGGTAGAGCAAAATTGGCGTGATTTTGCTCCTTATTGGAGATTTCTGCTATAGAGTAATTGGGTTGAATTGACATGTTACTCAACATACTTAAATATATACTGTGGGCTATTTTCCTTTACATGCAATAAGATCAGTCAAAGATTAAAAGACAACTTTAATGAATGTCTTCATTTAAAAAGCTTGTAGTCTTGAAACTAGGCATGACACATGTCGAGGAAATGTTGTGTTTACTCAAAATATTAATTCTGAGATGCAGAATTAGATTCAGAGCCTATTAAGCGATGTGTGTTGGGTTCACACTCTTAGTGCAGAATAGCATACCCAGAATATACAGAGTCACTGATGCTGCGTCGACTGGCAAGATTCTGTCTCGGAACCTTGAGGTCTTTCGGGAGTTTAGGTGCAAACACTCCTATTTTACCCACACACCAACCTGGCAAGTGTAAATGTGTAAATGGCTTTTTTTCCCCTAACGGTGGAAAATGTGTTTTTGGCACCCTGCATCACACTAGTCCCTTAGAGTTTTTTTTTCCTCCACGCTTTGTTTGTTTTATGTATTTTTAAAAAAAAAAATTCTGAAGTTTGTGTCAACAGTTTACCCCAACCTTGGGTTGCTGGTTTAGAGCTCTGATCACAGGGAAAGCCTTTGAGATTACAGTGGCCTTTTGTTAAAGTTCTCTGCGAGAAATGAGTCTGATTGGATTAAAAGTGTTTCCTCTTTGCCAGATGAGATGACACTTGTGAAGATTGTCTTTATTCGGAGCATACCTGCTTACCTTCTCTCTTCTAGTCGTTTCTTCATCTGTTTGTAGTTCCCCGTCAATGTCTGCGCTGGCAAGTCTGTTTTTTTTCTTCCCTTGCAAAAAGAATAAAAAAGTGGGTTTTGTTGTCACCTCACAGTTTTTTTTGAATGTTTAAAGAGGTTTTGAGGAAGAAACTTTCACTGTTTTCCCCTCTTTCAACACCACTGGGGAAAGATAAAGCCAGGGAGCAGGTTTGTGAATGGGATTGAGTATGTCTCCCCTTCGCTTCCCCTCTCCCCCTCTCTCCCTCTCTCTTCCTACTCTTCCTCTATCTTCCTCTCTCTCTCTCTCTCTGTCCCTCTCTTTCTCTCTCTCTCTCTCTGTCCCTCTCTCTCTCTCTCTCTCTCTCTCTCTCTCTCTCTCTCTCTCTCTCTCTCTCTCTCTCTCTCTCTCATTGCGCATTCTGCCTGCAGCCCTGGAGTGTCGGCTGTGGTGCTGTGATAATGACAGGGAGACGGCAGGCGTAGGGGAAGGCTTTCATGTGCAAAGGATGAATATTAACTCGAAAAGGGCCCATACCCCCACCATTGCACCCCAGCCCCTCCTCAGCCCCTTGCTCCACTGCACCTTTTGGTGGGCTCCTATCTGGCCGAGGGAAGATAAATAGGCCCGGCCCAGCCCAGCCCAGCGCCTCTTCCCCTTCTGCCTTTCTGTACATGTGTGCACACACAGGGTGTGGAGACCCACACATTTACCTCACTCCAGCCAGAATACTCTGGTCTTGAGCAGTTCAGGGGGGGTGGGGAGGTAAATATTCCATCATCCATGCATCATGCAATACAAACCTAGCCTGACTTAAATAACCAGTTTTATTGGCTTGATCCATGTAGTTGTTTATGCAGTACTTATCATTTAGGTTGCCAACTATTTAAGATGGATAATATTTGTATAAAAAAATCACAATGAAATTAGTGGATGAGCGGAATTTTCCCTAAAGTTAACTTGCATTTATTGACCCAGCCAGAGAATGCCAATGCATTATTGTCAGAATGAATGAAGATGGTTGTTTTGAAAGCACAGCATTGGTGGACAGTATTCGGACCCACCAACAAAAGAAGAAAGAAACACCTAGCATCCATATTCATGACCCTCCCCTTCCCTGCATCGCTTGGCACATTCAGTCTCTCCCTTCATCTCTCTCTTTGTGTCCAGAAAAAGGAATAAGTAACTAAAGAGAGAAAGAAGGCAGGCAGGCGGTCTGTCTTTGGTACTTCTGCTGGACTTACTTGCCTCTGTAGCCGCTACAATGAGATCAATTGTGACAGTGAAGACGAAGATGTTGGGAAGCGCGTGGAAAGGAGGCGACAAACACAACTATGTTTTATTAATCAAAACATTTGCCTGCTGACAGCCCGAGTGTGTGTCGCTGTTCCTTCGTCCATAATTGCAGATGGAGCCAAAAACATGTCACTCAAGCTCCCAGACAAACTGCATATTTGCTATGTGGGTAAACCGTGACAGATTGAATTCATGGGTCTGGGAGGTTGCCAGCTGACCTGAAGTGGCTTTCGCTCTGCAGAGAGGGAGTAGAGAGTCGGTGCTGTTCTCTCCAGCGAGTGGTGGTGGTGGTGGGGGTGGTGGAGTGGGTTAGGAGGAGAAGGAGGCCAGGACTGGTTTGCTGCAATCGAGTTAATTTGCCCCACCAGATCACCAGTTTTTCAGAGCCAGAAAGACTTTCTGTTTTTCCCTCCCAAAATGAAATCAAGTGCCCTACTTGTGACCTTTTTATGCCCTGCCCTACCCTACAAGTGCACATCGAGAAGGCTGTTTGTTTATAAACAAGTATGCCAGCCCTCCCATACCGGAGCCTTAACTCAGAAGCACAACAGGGGGGTATATTAGATTGCATGCAGTCTTGACAGGCAGTGAGCAAAAAGTATTTCAAAGTAAATTGTGCTGTAAAGACTAGTTGGGGTTGGTTTGGAGCATAGTCTATATGAAACTCAGGAGTGTAGCATTTTTATCACTTCAGTCTCTGTTATTGATGTCTGCACTAAGGGGCCTTCAATACAGAACCAGCGATTGTTTGTTTGACGAGGGAAGTGCGTATGTTGTCTCACGGCAACATTTTGAAATGCAACAAACAGCAGTGGCGAGGGTCCACCACCTGACAGAATGCACTTGCACCAGAGTTTGTGATGATGGTGTTTTAGGACAAATGGTTTGCAAGGGTATGAAAATGGCTATCTGGACAGTGAACAGTGGGACAAGGTGCGCAGCATTTTTTTGTGTGTGTGTGTAGTATAGTTGCAGTACTGCAAAGATCAAGGGAAAGTGTTTTAAGTTGAGTCGTGGGACTGCAGGGAAGCTCTCTTTTCAAACCCTGCCCTGGCCCTGCGCCCCAGCAGTGACCCCTCCCTGTGCCAGTGATCTGCTGGGAGCCCGTTGGTTTACACAAAACCTGCTTATCAACATCTGTGTTTGGCTGCACTCAGCTAACATGGCTCTGTTTGTGTGTTTGTTTACATGTATGTTTGTGTGCGTGTGTGTCCGTAGGAAAACCCAGCACAGCTCCCTTGACCAGAGCTCCCCTCCACAAACAGGGATGTCCACTTACAACCACCTGCCGCTGGGGATGTATGACTCCAAAGACGACTTCCCACTCCGCAAGACAGGTACGTGCTTCCTCTCGTTTGCCCCCACCCCATCCACCCCTCCTCGTCTGTACCACTTGTGAAGTCCTGCGTCACCCATTCTTCCCACCGCAGGGATGTTCGTCAGTGCTGACGCACCCACAGGCCGTTATCTCCGTGTGCTGAGAGGGTTTTGGTTCAGACTCATTTGCGGCACCTGGGAGCCACACACACACACACACACACACGGCGGTGGCTCCCCGCCCCTTGTTGCCCAGATTAGATCGCGGCTGATAAGGGCCTCTGCAGGCTCTGGACTTTTTTTTTTCGCACGTTCATTGTCCAGGGTTACCTGTCTGTTTGCGTTGACACGCCTGGGTGGTGCCAGCCAATTGCTCAACCCTCACGCCAGGAGTTTTTAGTTTTTGCTGGCCTTAAGTTACGAATGAAAAAGTATCTCGACCCTATCAGCTATCATCCTGTGCCACATGCAACCATCGAATTTCACTATACGGTGGTGGTTATCGTTGTTGAGATATTCACTCGTACATTAGACACTGACAAAATTCGATTGTTTCTAAGGTTTGAATGTTTTTATTTTGCTAAATGGTAGGTGACCCATATGCCTCAGTGAAATCTTGCAGTTAATACTGCTAGCTCTGCAGAAGAGGTGCCAAAGATGAACTCGATAGAACCCCACATTTCGTCTCTGTTTAGGCTTTCTGTGTTTCAAACTGTGTTTCAGCCTGCAACTCAGCTCTTTGAGAACTACTTTTTTTTTTTTTTTGAAAAGTTTGCACTCTTTCAACTCGCAACAACACCACATCCAAAAACTTAAGATCCGGGAAACCACTGACGGCAGTTTTAAGCCAGAGCACATGGGGTTGTCTGCGTAGCGAGCAGCAGGAGAAGGCAGCAGCTCCAGGTAGCATCATCATCATCATCCCGAGTCTATCCTGCGCTAGCTAGCTAGTGGAGCTCAGGAGCTCAGGCGGTGGGCTAGAGACCTGGGCCTCCCGTCTTAATCTGAGAGGCGGCAGGGGGTCTCTGTTCTCCGGGAGGATGGACAGCGAGGGAGTGTCACTCCCAGAATGCAATGCCTGGCTCCTTCCGTGAACACATGAAAGGGACTGTCACCAGCCTCTCACTTCATGGATTTAAGCTCTGTGTGTGTGTGAGCGTGTGTGTGTGAGCGTGTGAGCGTGTGAGTGTGTGTGTGTGAGTGTGTGTGTGTGAGTGTGTGTGTGTGAGTGTGAGTGTGTGTGTGTGAGTGTGTGTGTGTGTGTTACAGAGTGTGAGTGTGTGTGTGTGTGTGTGTGTGTGTGTGTGTGCGCACATGTCTCATAGCTTTAAGCTTCTCATCATGGGCCAGTTGAGAAGCAGTCTTTCTATCTCCCCCTGGCAGACTCGAGAGAGAAAGAAAAGGAAAGGAGACGCGTCCAGAGACGAAAGGATGAGGCAAAAAGCGAGAGAGAGAAGCAGGAAGTGGTATGATGGGGAGGTGGTGGTGGGGTAGGGTGGAGTGGGAACAGAGAGAGAGAGGGAGAGGATACAGCTCAGTTATGCACCTGACACTGTGCAGTCGCAGTGGCTGACGTACAAGTATGCAAACCTCCCCGACAGGAATCCATACACAAGCTTAAAGAATTCTGCCTGCTGACACACACACATACACACACACACACACACACACACACACACACACACACACACACACACACACGCGCGCATACACACACACTCATACGCACATTGGACTTTAAACTTCTCGCCTGCCGGCCAGGTTGTCTCGGGGATACGGGCTGAGCGTGATTAATTGAGTCCGTCTGCTTTTTCACCACATTGTTAAGTCTCAGCGGGAGATGAGAGGCTGCCATCACCGTGATGATGGGAGCCCACAGTCTGCTGGCCCGTGCCACACTCCCCAACTCCCCCACTCCCCATTCCAGCTCTTGGAAACTTCTCCTTTTGGTGAAATGGGGGTGCGGGTGGTGGTGGTGATGGTAATGGGGTGTGGGGGACCGGGGCGGGGGGGTGGCTTGGGCAGAGGGAATGAAATGAAGCGAACTCTCAATCGTGGTCTTTTCCTGGTCAGATATATTAAGAATGAATGCAGTGTGAAGGGGTTTCGGGGAGGTGGGGGACCAAAGAGGGGGCGGCCAGCAGCAGCAGAAGCAACAGCAGCAGCAGCAGCAGCAGCAGCAACCACCGCTCGCCAACACTGTTAGATTAGCATTGGTTTCTTTGCCAGACCTCCCCAGAGGAGAAGCTGAGGGTGGGGGGTGGGGGGGTTGGCTGGGGGGGTATGCAGGGGTGCGGAGGGGCCTGCCATGGCCCTCTCCCTAAGCCTGCTCCCAGCGGTGTGGCGGCTTCGGCGGCCGGCGGAGGGGGTGGGGGGTTGGGGGGCGAGAGACGGGCGCTGCGGGGGCACTTAAGGGCCATTCCTATGCAGGCTCACCCCGCCGCTGGTTTAGATAGCATTACGCCAGGCCCCCATAAATCACCCTGGAAATGGGCCTGTCAGGAACACGCAACGCCGCCAGGCCCCCCCCAGCCCCCCCGGCCCCCCCAGCCCGGCCACTCCAAGCCCCCTGTGAGACCAGCGCAATTACAGGGAGAGAGAGAGGGAGAGAGAGGGAGGGGGGAGAGATGAGCGATCAGCCATTACAGCTGTACAGGAAGAGAAGACTCACCAACTGCACCAGTGAAGTGTTATGCAGAAACTGTGCAGTCCTTTAACTCTCTCTCTCTCACACACACACACACACACACACACACATACAGTAACACATTATGCTCACATTACACATGAGGACTACATCTGGCCACCGTGCAAAACGCTTTTTTTCTATTCGTGCACAGCCTTGCACTCACTGTCGTGCATCAGTCACCAGTGACATGGTGCAAGCACTTCAATGCGGACGTGTTTATCCTGCAGTGTTTCTTGACTGATAAACATTCCCGAGGTTGCGTTCTATTTTAAAACCCTCCCCGGTCGCATTTCCTTCAGAGATGTCAATCAGAGAGGGGAAGAAAAAAAAAAAAGAAAAAACAGGCAAATTGCAGTGTAACATGATGAAACTATATTTAAATAAGGGAGGAAAGGGAGTTTGATAAGAGTAATCCCAATGGAAAGCTGCAGCAGCACAGTGTGTGTGTGTGTGTGTGTGTGTGTGTGTGTGTGTGTGTGTGTGTGTGTGTGTGTGTGTGTGTGTGTTGAGGGTGGGGGGTGGGGGGAGTGAACCTTCTGGTACGGTTACAGTTGTTGCCGTTGTGGCCGGGCTTCTTGGAGTGTTGATTCCAGCGCTGCCACGGCAGATAGACCTCAGTTTACTCTGGCCCGCACCACGCATTCCGACAGCCGAGCCG
>CM059269.1:9777411-9814911 GCA_030347295.1 Setipinna tenuifilis
CTATTTGTCTTTTGTTGTCAGCATTCAGTGAACCTTAACTGCTGGTAAAGCAAAATTTGCTCCTTATTGGAAAGTTCTACTGTAGAGTAATTGGGTTGAATTGACATGTTACTCAACATACTTACATATACTGTTGGGCATTTTCCTTTACATGCAATAAGATCAGTCAAAGATTAAAAGACAACTTTAATGAATGTCTTCATTTAAAAAGCTTGTAGTCTTGAAACTAGGCATAACACATGTCGAGGAAATGTTGTGTTTGCTCAAAATATGAATCCTGAGATTATAAGCCTATTAGGCGATGCATGTTGGGTTCACACTCTTAGTGCAGAATAGCATACCCAGAATATACAGAGTCACTGATGCTGCGTCGACTGGCAAGATTCTGTCTCGGAACCTTGAGGTCTTTCGGGAGTTTAGGTGCAAACACTCCTATTTTACCCACACACCAACCTGGCAAGTGTAAATGTGTAAATGGCTTTTTTTCCCCTAACGGTGGAAAATGTGTTTTTGGCACCCTGCATCACACTAGTCCCTTAGAGTTTTTTTTTTTTTCCTCGCTTTGTTTGTTTTATGTATTTTTTTAATTTTTTTTTCTGAAGTTTGTGTCAACAGTTTACCCCAACCTTGGGTTGCTGGTTTAGAGCTCTGATCACAGGGAAAGCCTTTGAGATTACAGTGGCCTTTTGTTAAAGTTCTCTGCGAGAAATGAGTCTGATTGGATTAAAAGTTTTTACGACGTGTGTTTCCTCTTTGCCAGATGAGATGACACTTGTGAAGATTGTCTTTATTCGGAGCATACCTTCTCTCTTCTAGTCGTTTCTTCATCTGTTTGTAGTTCCCCGTCACTGTCTGCGCTGACAAGTCTGTTTTTTTTTTTTCCCTTGCAAAAAGAATAAAAAAGTGGGTTTTGTTGTCACCTCACAGTTTTTTTTTTGAATGTTTAAAGAGGTTTTGAGGAAGAAACTTTCACTGTTTTCCCCTCTTTCAACACCACTGGGAAAGATAAAGCCAGGGAGCAGGTTTGTGAATGGGATTGAGTATGTCTCCCCTTCGCTTCCCCTCTCCCCCTCTCTCTTCCTACTCTTCCTATATCTTCCTCTCTCTCTCTCTCTCCCTCTCTGTCCCTCTCTCTCTCTCTCTCTCTCTCTGTCCCTCTCTCTCTCTCTCTCTCTCTCTCTCATTGCGCATTCTGCCTGCAGCCCTGGAGTGTCGGCTGTGGTGCTGTGATAATGACAGGGAGACGGCAGGCGTAGGGGAAGGCTTTCATGTGCAAAGGATGAATATTAACTCGAAAAGGGCCCATACCCCCACCATTGCACCCCAGCCCCTTGCTCCACTGCACCTTTTGGTGGGCTCCTATCTGGCCGAGGGAAGATAAATAGGCCCGGCCCAGCCACGCCTCTTCCCCTTCTGCCTTTCTGTACATGTGGCACACACAGGTTGGAAACCACACATTTACCTCACTCCAGCCAGAATACTCTGGTCTTCAGCAGTTCGGGGGGGTGGGGAGGTAAATATTCCATCATCCATGCATCACGCAATACAAACCTATACAAACCAATACAAACCAATACAAATACAAAACAGTTTTATTGGCTTGATCCAGGTAGTTGTTTATGCAGTACTTATCATTTAGGTTGCCAACTATTTAAGTTAGATAATATTTGTATACAATTCACAATGAAATTAGTGGATGAGCGGAATTTCCCCTACAGTTACCTTGCGTTTATTGACCCAGCCAGAGAATGCCAATGCATTATTGTCAGGATAAATGAAGATGGTTCTTTTGAAAGCACAGCATTGGTGGACAGTATTTGGACCCACCAACAAAAGAAGAAAGAAACACCTAGCATCCATATTCATGACCCTCCCCTTCCCTGCATCGCTTGGCACATTCAGTCTCTCCCTTCATCTCTCTCTTTGTGTCCAGAAAAATAGAATAAGTAACTAAAGAGAGAAAGAAGGCAGCAGCGGTCTGTCTTTGGTACTTCTGCTGACTTACTTGCCTCTGTAGCCTCTACAATGAGATCAATTGTGACAGTGAAGACGAAGATGTTGGGGAGCGCGTGGAAAGGAGGCGACAACACAACTATGTTTTATTAATCAAACATTTGCATGCTGACAGCCCGAGTGTGTGTCGCTGTTCCTCTTCGTCATAATTGCAGACGGAGCAAAAACATGTCACTCAAGCTCCCAGACAAACTGCATATTTGCTATGTGGGTAAACCGTGACAGATTGAATTCATGGGTCTGGGAGGTTGCCAGCTGACCTGAAGTGGCTTTCGCTCTGCAGAGAGGGAGTAGAGAGTTGGTGCTGTTCTCTCCAGCGAGTGGTAGTGGTGGTGGTGGGGGGGTTAGGAGGAGGAGGAGGAGGCTGGGACTGGTTTGCTGCAATCGAGTTAATTTGCCCCACCAGATCACCAGTTTTTCAGAGCCAGAAAGACTTTCTGTTTTTCCCTCCCAAAATGAAATCAAGTGCCCTACTTTTGACCTTTTTATGCCCTGCCCTACAAGTGCACATCGAGAAGGCTGTTTGTTTATAAACAAGTATGCCAGCCCTCCCTTACCGGAGCCTTAACTCAGAAGCACAACAGGGGGGTATATTAGATTGCATGCAGTCTTGACGGCAGTGAGCAAAAAGTATTTCAAAGTAAATTGTGCTGTAAAGACTAGTTGGGGTTGGTTTGGAGCATAGTCTATATGAAACTCAGGAGTGTAGCGTTTTCAGTCTCTGTTATTGATGTCTGCAGTAAGGGGCTTTCAATACAGAACCAGCGATTGTTTGTTTGACGAGGGAAGTGCGTATGTTGTCTCACGGCAACATTTTGAAATGCAACAAACAGCAGTGGCTAGGGTCCACCACCTGACAGAATGCACTTGCACCAGAGGTTGTGATGATGATGTTTTAGGTGTTAAGGTGTTTGCAAGGGTATGAAAATGGCTATGTGGACAGGGAACAGTGGGACAAGGTGCGCAGTGTTTTTGTCTGTGTGTGTGTAGTATAGTTGCAGTACTGCAAAGGTTTAAGTTGAATCGTGGGACTGCAGGGAAGCTCTGTTTTTTTTGCCCTGCGCCCCAGCAGTGACCCCTCCCTGTGTCGGTGATCTGCTGGGAGCCCGTTGGTTTACACAAAACCTGCTTATCAACATCTGTGTCTGCCTGCACTCAGTTTACATGGCTCTGTTTGTGTGTTTGTTTACATGTATGTTTGTGTGTGTGTGTGTGTCTGTAGGAAAACCCAGCACAGCTCCCTTGACCAGAGCTCCCCTCCACAAACAGGGATGTCCACTTACAACCACCTGCCGCTGGGGATGTATGACTCCAAGACGACTTCCCACTCCGCAAGACAGGTACGTGCTTCTCTCGTTGCCCCCACCCCATCCACCCCCCCTCGTCTGTACCACTGTGAAGTCCTGCGTCACCCATTCTTCCCACCGCAGGGATGTTTCGTCAGTGCTGACGGCACCCACAGGCCGTTATCTCCGTGTGCTGAAGGGTTTTGGTTCAGACTCATTTGCGGCACCTGGGAGCCACACACACACACACACACACACACACACACACACACACACGGCGGTGGCTCCCCGCCCCTTGTTGCCCAGATTAGATCTCGGCTGATAAGGGCCTCTGCAGGCTCTGGACTTTTTTTTTTCGCACGTTCATTGTCCGGGGTTACCTGTCTGTTTGCGTTGACACGCCTGGGTGGTGCCAGCCAATTGCTCAACCCTCACGCCAGGGGTTTTTAGTTTTTGCTGGCCTTAAGTTACGAATGAAAAAAATCTTGACTTTATCAGCTATCATCCTGTGCCACATGCAACCATGGAATTTCAGCATACGGTGGTGGTTATCGTTGTTGAGATATTCACTCGTACATTAGACACTGACAAAATTCGATTGTTTCTAAGGTTTGAATGTTTTTATTTTGCTAAATGGTAGGTGACCCATATGCCTCAGTGAAATCTTGCAGTTAATACTGCTAGCTCTGCAGAAGAGGTGCCAAAGATGAACTCGATAGAACCCCACATTTCGTCTCTGTTTAGGCTTTCTGTGTTTCAAACTGTGTTTCAGCCTGCAACTCAGCTCTTTGAGAACTACTTTTTTTTTTTTTGAAAAGTTTGCACTCTTTCAACTCGCAACAACACCACATCCAAAAAACTTAAGATCCGGGGAAAACACTGACGGCAGTTTTAAGCCAGAGCGCATGGGGTTGTCTGCGAAGCGAGCAGCAGGAGAAGGCAGCAGCTCCAGGTAGCATCATCATCCCGAGTCTATCCTGCGCTAGCTAGCTAGTGGAGCTCAGGAGCTCAGGCGGTGGGCTAGAGACCTGCGCCTCCCGTCTTAATCTGAGAGGCAGCAGGGGGTCTCTGTTCTCCAGGAGGATGGACAGCGAGGGAGTGTCACTCCCAGAATGCAATGCCTGGCTCCTTCCGTGAACACATGAAAGGGACTGTCACCAGCCTCTCACTTCATGGATTTAAGCAGTGTGTGTGTGTGTGTGTGTGTTACAGAGTGTGAGTGTGAGTGTGAGTGTGAGTGTGAGTGTGTGTGTGAGTGTGTGTGTGAGTGTGTGTGTGAGTGTGTGTGTGAGTGTGTGTGTGAGTGTGAGTGTGAGTGTGTGTGTGAGTGTGTGTGTGAGTGTGAGTGTGAGTGTGTGTGTGTGTGTGTGAGTGTGTGTTACAGAGTGTGAGTGTGTGTGTGTGTGTGTGTGTGTGTGTGTGTGTGTGTGCGCACATGTCTCATAGCTTTAAGCCTCTCATCATGGGCCAGTTGAGAAGCAGTCTTTCTATCTCCCCCTGGCAGACTCGAGAGAGAAAGAAAAGGAAAGGAGACGCGTCCAGAGACGAAAGGATGAGGCAAAAAGCGAGAGAGAGAAGCAGGAAGTGGTATGATGGGGTGGTGGTGGGTGGGGTAGGGTGGAGTGGGAACAGAGAGAGGGAGAGAGAGAGAGAGGGAGAGGATACAGCTCAGTTATGCACCTGACACTGTGCAGTCGCAGTGGCTGACGTACAAGTATGCAAACCTCCCCGACAGGAATCCATACACAAGCTTAAAGAATTCTGCCTGCTGACACACACACACAAACACTCACACACACACAGACGCACACAGGCACTCATACGCACATTGGACTTTAAACTTCTCGCCTGCCGGCCAGGTTGTCTTGGGGATACGGGCTGAGCGTGATTAATTGAGTCCGTCTGCTTTTTCACCACATTGTTAAGTCTCAGCGGGAGATGAGAGGCTGCCATCACCGTGATGATGGGAGCCCACAGTCTGCTGGCCCGTGCCACACTCCCCAACTCCCCCACTCCCCATTCCAGCTCTTGGAAACTTCTCCTTTTGGTGAAATGGGGGGGTAGGTGGTGGTGGTGGTGATGGTAATCGGGTGTGGGGGACCGGGGCGGGGGGGGGGTTTGGGCAGAGGGAATGAAATGAAGCGAACTCTCAATCGTGGTCTTTTCCTGGTCAGATATATTAAGAATGAATGCAGTGTGAAGGGGTTTCGGGGAGGTGGGGGACCAAAGGGGGCGGCCAGCAGCAGAAGCAACAGCAGCAGCAGCAGCAACCACCGCTCGCCAACACTGTTAGATTAGCATTGGTTTCTTTGCCAGACCTCCCCAGAGGAGAAGCTGGGGGTAGGGTGGGGGGTTGACTGGGGGGTATGCGGGGTGCGGAGGGGCCTGCCATGGCCCTCTCCCTAAGCCTGCTCCCAGCGGTGTGGCGGCTTCGGCGGCCGGCAGAGGGGGTGGGGGAGGGGGGGGGGGGGGGGACGGGCGCTGCGGGGGCACTTAAGGGCCATTCCTATGCAGGCTCACCCCGCCGCTGGTTTAGATAGCATTACGCCAGGCCCCCATAAATCACCCTGGAAATGGGCCTGTCAGGAACACGCAACGCCGCCAGGCCCCCCCTAGCCCCCCCAGCCCGGCCACTCCAAGCCCCCTGTGAGACCAGCGCAATTACAGGGAGAGAGAGAGGGAGGGAGGGGGGAGAGATGAGCGATCAGCCATTACAGCTGTACAGGAAGAGAAGACTCACCAACTGCACCAGTGAAGTGTTATGCAGAAACTGTGCAGCCCTTTAACTCTCTCACACACACACACACACACACACACACACACACATACAGTAACACATTATGCTCACATTACACACGAGGACTACATCTGGCCACCGTGCAAAACGCCTTTTTTCTATTCGTGCACAGCGTTGCACTGTCGTGCATCCGTCACCAGTGACATGGTGCAAGCACTTCAATGCGGACGTGTTTATCCTGCAGTGTTTCTTGACTGATAAACATTCCGAGGTTGCGTTCTATTTTAAAACCCTCCCTGGTCGCATTTCCTTCAGAGATGTCAATCAGTGAGAGGAAGAAAAAAAAAAGAAAAAACAGGCAAATTGCAGTGTAACATGATGAAACTATATTTAAATAAGGGAGGAAAGGGAGTTTGATAAGAGTAATCCCAATGGAAAGCTGCAGCAGCACAGTGTGTGTGTGTGTGTGTGTGTGTGTGTGGGGTGGGGGTGGGGGGAGTGAACCTTCTGGTACGGTTACAGTTGTTGCCGTTGTGGCCGGGCTTCTTGGAGTGTTGATTCCAGCGCTGCCACGGCAGATAGACCTCAGTTTACTCTGGCCCGCACCACGCATTCCGACAGCCGAGCCGAGGAGAGGCGTGTGGCCTGGGTGGTGGTGCAGTTCTCAAGCTCAAATACACACACACGCACACACACTTACATACTGTACACACACTCGCACACACATTTGCACACACACTTACATACACACATTCGCACACTTTCTCCCTCACACAAATGCACACAGACACACACTCTCAATTTCTTACCTCACACAAATGTGTACACACACACACACACACACACACACTCACACACACTCCAACGGTACTGTTTGACACACACACGCACAGTCAGTAAGCGCACAGCTAAGGGTCTGTTCTAGGCCCCTCTCGGCCGCTTGGCCACGGACAGTTGGAGCGCTAGTCTAGCAGAGAGGGGGATACGGCCGTGTTGGATATGGACACAGACCCGTAAGTAATCACATAAATGACTGTGAGTGGCTCAAGATGCAAATGAGGGTCGGTTGCGGTTTCCTCTTCTCCGGTAACTGCCCTCTCCTTAGCGCGCTAATATATTAGGGCCCCTCTTTTTTTTTCCTCCTTCCCTCCCTCCCTCCCCCTCCACCCCTCCTTCCCCCCGCCACCTCGCCCAACGTTGACTTTTCCTGTGACGTCTTTGTGGAATTTACGTATGTAAATGAGCGCCCTCTTCCATGTGGGCCCGGCGTGGCGGTATCTTTGCGGCCCTGTTCTCCCCGGGCTGGGCTGGCCGAGGGGGAAAAACGAACGCTCTGTGTCTGTGTGGGCCGCTCACCGCCCAGGTCAGCCCTTTCTCTCTCTTTCTCTCTCTCTCTCTCTCTCTTTCTCTCTCTCTCTCTCTCTCTCTCCCTCTCTCCCTCCCTCTCTCTCTCTCCCTCTCTCCCTCCCTCTCTATCTCCCATCTCTCTCTCTCTCTCCCTCTCTCTCTCACGCTCGCGCTCCCTCTCTCTCTATCTCAATCGCTTTCTTTCTCGCTTTCTCTCTCTCTCTCTCTCTCTCTCTCCCCCCCCCCCCCTCTCTCTCTCTCGCTCTCTTTCTCTCTCCCTCCCTCTCTCTCTCTCTCTCTCTCTCTCTCTCCCCCTCTCTCTCTCTCTCTCTCTCTCTCTCTCTCTCTCTCTCTCTCTCTCTCTCTCTCTCTCTCTCTCTCCCTGTCCCTCCCTCCCGTCAGGCACACGACACTTTACACATTTGCCATCCAGCAGATGGGCCGCTGGACTTAAGACCAGTTAGACCAGTAAGCCTCACAACCTGTTGGCAAGTGTTATGGGAAGCCCCACCCAAACCCCACAAAAGCCTGTGTGTGTGTGTGTGTATTTTAGTGTGTGTGTGTATTTTAGTGTGTGTGTGTATTTCTGTGTGTGTGTGTGTGTGTATTTCAGTGTGAATGTATGAGTGAGTGTGAGTGTGTGTGTGTGTGTGTGTGTGTGTGTGTGTGTGTGAGTGTGTGAGTGTGTGTGTGAGTGTGTGTGTGTGTGTGTGTGTGTGTGTGTGTGTGTGTGTGTGTGTGTGTGTGTGTGTGTGTGTGTGTGTGTGTGTGTGAAGGTCCACACAGAGAGCGATGTGGATCAGATATGTTGGCAGGGCTGTGAGGACTCACTTTACAGTGTGGCGTGCGCTACACTTCAGTCATTATCCGGCCCTGTTGCACTCTCTAATTAGCCTTCAGCGGCTTCCAGTGACTCAGTCATAACTCATCTTGCTCTCCCGAGCTCACGTGTGTGTGTGTGTGTGTGTGTGTGTGTGTGTGTGTGTGTGTGTGTTTCGGAGGGGGGTTTAGTCTGTTCAAACTTTGCAGTGAGCCTCTCGCACATACCACAGTATTAAAATGTCCAGACACCACCTGTCTTTAAACTACATTCAGGGAGGGAACTTGACTTCCGTAGTTGAAGGGAGGGAAAGAAAAGAAAATTCTTTGAAAACTTTCAGATCTTCCTGTTAGACCACCTAGCATGCTCCAGTTGTTTTTTTTGTTAGTCAGCTCTGTTTTAAGCCAGTATTTTTGCATATGAAAGGCAGGAGGAGAAAGGAGAAAGGGGGGAAAAAAAAAACTCACAGGGGTCACATTATTTTCAACACTGTCCCTCGGTCTTTTTCATTCCCAGTATGTGTTAGTATTAATCATCCCGCAGGCTGCCTTGAGACTCTAATCTGAAAGCAATCCCGCTCGTAATGAATGGATGTTGAATAGATGCTGCATATTACCCCAGTGCTCTCTCTCTCCCTCCCTTGTTCCCTCACTCCCTCCCTCCCTCCCTCCCACTCGCTGGCTGGCCGACCGGCCGGCCTGGAACATTTGTTCTCATGCGAGCTTCCTCCTCGTTGTAATGAAGCACCCTTCACATGCGTGTTGACCCAGCAATTTGCACCAGGGAGAGGAAGTGAAAGAGAGGCAGAGAGAGAGAGAAAAAGAAAGAGAAGCAGAGAGAGAGAGACGGAGAGAGAGAGTGAGTTGTTGGGTTTGGGGTCGGTGGGAAGTAAGGGGGTCTGGAATGAATCAGCTCGCACTTTTTAATGTAATAACACGAGCAAACCTGAAGATGGTAATTTGCCTTCTAATGTCGCATAATGAGTGGGGAGTCTGGGGCGAGGACTGAGTCAACCAGGTTGAGTGTGCATTAGATGGGTGGGGATGGGGGTGGGGAGGGGGTCTCTATGCTTCATTAGGCCACATCAAGGCACTCATACTACCCAGTCCACACGAACTTGTATTCTTCATTAAATTAATTGGGGGGGGGGGGGTCTGTGTCTCATACTAAGCCCCTAAACACCTAATTGTCTGGGGCTGAGGGTACCATTTTGTGCTTCTGCACTTTTCTTTTTTTTACATGTGCAGTTCTCACTCAGTGCTGGGGCCTAATGCATGTGCAGGCTTTGCCCTTTGTTTTTCTGCTGTTGATTTAAGCATCTCCAATACAGTCACACCTCGCGCACACATCTCAGACACAATGCGTGCTTCCCTCTCTGACCCTTTCAGCCTTTGTAGCTCCCTGGTGTGTCTGTAAATTACACCTTTATTTCTCCAGTTGCACGAGTTTGGCATTCTCCGTAGGTTTGGTTCATCTTTTTCAGTTTTTGCCAGTGATAGTTTATGGTTTCTTGGCAGTGGACTTGGTGGATGCAGCCATAGCTTTTTGTCCTCACTACACCTAAACTGTACTGTACAAGATGTGATCTGAAGTCATTATTGTAGACCATATATGCCAAAGTCAAGGCTTCCCCTCTGCAGTTGTTCATTTTCGATAATTTCACAAAAACCTTCCCCCGCATTCTTGAATGATTTCTACAGTGATGCGAAGAATACAGTGTCTATTTGAAATGAGATTGATTCCCCCACGTTGCTGTTATTTCCTTCTGTATGGAGGGGAGGCATTAGATGGTCAGTCTGTATAGAAAAGGCATTTCAGGGAAAGTAAGATTTGTTTCAGCAGATGACTGTAAAGGCCATATTGATCCTCTTTAAAGCCTCCCTGTGTAATTGTTTGCAAAGGAGTATTTACATTCCCTGCCAGCAGTGACTCTGAACAGTAGCGTTTGAATCAACAGACCATGTCTATTTTTAGTGACGGGGATCATCTTGTTTTCC
Organism: Setipinna tenuifilis; assembly: GCA_030347295.1. Lineage (NCBI taxonomy): Eukaryota > Metazoa > Chordata > Actinopteri > Clupeiformes > Engraulidae > Setipinna > Setipinna tenuifilis. Next base: position 9,787,612 of record CM059269.1, read on the forward strand.
TACCAACTGTCTATATCCGCGCTGTATCGAATTGTCCTTATTGGCTAACCAGAGCAGGAAGGAAAATGTAATTTTTTCCTGCATTCTCTTTGGACCCCTAAGACCTTTTATTGGGGAAAAAATGAAAGTTTGCCATTGACGTCTCGCGGGTCAATTTACAGTTTAGCATTAGCAGTGCATTGTTTTGTTTCTGCAAATGGATTTTGTTGTATTGAGCAAAACTCTGTAACCGCCTATTGCCATCAAATCACCACCTTTTCCCACCAAACACTCAGACGGGGGAGGAAATGGGCAAGTTCTCAGTGTAAACTGATTAAGATTGGAAGCTCTAGTGACTCACTGACTGTTGTGTCAGGCTGCAGAAGAGCAGATAGGAAGAGGGATGGAAGTCTGTGAAGAAATTGATTGTTGTGGAGCTGAGGAGAGACGGATACAGAGATACAGATGGGGAGAAGTGAGGGAGGAGGGGGGTGGGCTGGGCAGCATGTGAGGGTGAAGAGCATGGCCTGTGAAGGAGACTCAACCCCCCCCCCACCCCCCTCACACACACACACACACACACACACACACACACACACACACACACTTTTTTTTAATGTGGAGGGGAGTGTGTGGCATCAGCAGATATCACGGGCCACTGCAGTGGACGTGAGGGAGGCCGCACCAGCGTACTTCAAAGTCACAGTGTCCCTGGGTGACCCAGGCCTGTGCCGACTGCATACACACTCTAAGCCCCAAATATGCCAGCTCGACACTTTTTTTACCACCCCTCCACACACACACACACACACCTCCCCGCCTCGCCCTCGCTCTCGCCCTCTCCGCCCACCCCCACCCCAGCCCTCCTCACACCCCCCTCTCCAGTCCAGGCGTGAGAGCGTGGGCCCAAATGCCCATCCACCCACCCCTAACCACCCCCACCCCACCCCGGCCCCAACTCCCACCACCCCGCTCCCTCTCCACCAATCCATCCCCATCACACACACAGCACCTCTCAGCCATTGGCTGCCTGCCAGGGCCTCAAGGTAGGCAGCTCTGTTTAAGTGAACGGTTTAGGATGAATAACACTGATGTGCAAGTCTCCATTCCCCTGCATCACTTCATCGTGTATTTGTATGATTTGCTGGTGTTTGCTGCACAGCGCCCATGGAAATGGCCTTAACTTTTCACCTGTGCTTACAGACCACCTTTTTTTAGCCAGGAGGAGACAGGCGTTTTTTTTTTGTTTTTTTTTCAGTATTCAACATAAGGGTATTCTCTTCTCTAAGAAGGCCTAAACTGAAGCTTAGAGTTCTGAGTCCTTTTTGATGTTTGTTTGTTTTTTCCCCACACACTGTTGTAGCAGGCACCCACTAGTACAGTGAACAACTGGTGTTACATTTCATTATGATATTTAAATCAATATTGAGTGTGTCAGGCAAATAATGTATGCTGTTTAATCAAACATGTGTAGGCATAAACAAACTATTACGGCGGTGATTAAATTTAATCTGCTACTGTTATTGTGCCTCAAGTTGTCGGCTTGAGACATCAGTTAAGAATCGGTTTTCCCTCCAAAGTCCATTCATAGTGAAGCTACCAGAGGGTTGTGTGGGTGCCCTTGCCTATGGTGTTTCACGTGGCCTTTTGTTGTCATATGAAGTAGACATAGGACAAATAACAGCAGGCATCTATTCTCTTTCTCTCTCTCTCTGCTGAACTATTGACTGTACCTTATGTTAATGAACTTAGCATGCTCTCTTTCTTTCTGTATCTCTTTCTTTCTCTTTCTCTCTCTCCCTCTCTGTGTCTTTCCCTCCCTCTCTCCCTGCCTACCTGTCTCTCTTTCTCTTTCTCTATTTCTCTCTCTCCTTCTCTGTCTCTCTCCCTCTCTGTCTCTTTCCCTCCCTCTCTCCCTCCCTACCTCTCACTCTCTCTCTCTCTTTCTCTGTCCCTCCATCCCTCCCTCTCTCCCTCTCTCCTCCTCCCTACCTCTGACTGTCGGACAGGCCGTGTTTAATGCATGGCGCAGCAGGGTCATTTGGCAGCTGGAGCGCAGCTCTCTAATTGAAGGGAGGAGAGGTGGAGGTGGAGGTGGCACTGGCACTGCCGTGGGGAATAAAGCTGGCACTGTCTCCTGGGAAGCCAGGGAAGTGCGGAGAGGGAGAGAGAGCGAGGGAGGGAGAGATATAGCGGCATTCCCAGATTAGCGCTTCAAACGGACCCTCTCCTCTCCTCTCCTCTCCGGTCCGACCCCTCGGTCGTGGGTAATTACGCGCCAGGAGTTTACGCCTCCGTGCCGCATGCACATTCTAGCTGCGCTGTGCTCCCCGTGTTGTCGGAAAGACAAAAGAACGAGATGATGATGACCAGAGATTGCTTTGCAAATGAAGGAAGAAGAAAAGGGGAGGCAAATAAAGATCGAAATAAAGAACAGGCCGTTTAATTGAAAGCACTTTTTCACCAAGCAGTATTCATTGCCACGTTTCCCGTAGACGGCTTTTGATTACACTTAGGGCATGGGGCTCTGGCCAAAGTAGAAACTTGTCAGCTTTCTAATGTATTGTTGCCATTACCTTTTTGTTGTGTGTTTGTTTGTGAGGGGTTTCTCCGCAAAATGGTTTACATTTACACACAAGAGGTTGCATTTACAACACAGTTAATGTGTTAATTGAGATGGTTTTTACGCTCAAATATGACCCAAGCCGTTTGTGTTGACGTATTTTGTGCTCTGTGTGCGGCGCTAACTTCGGCCAGAGCATCTAATTTGTCGCTGCTCCTGCGATGCCCCTGACCTTGGACGCGCCGCATGATGTGAGGTCAGCCAACAGTCCTTCATTACAGCAAATAGCCTCTGCTCACATCCGATGCGGAGCAGTTAGACAGACCATTGGGTCTGGCACGGGGTATTTTTTTTTCTGTGTGTGTGTGTGTATATGTGTGTGTGTGTTTCAGGAGGCAAGAACCAGTGGGTGTTTGGCTCAGCCCTCTTCTTGCATCTGTGTGAGTGTATGTGTCTGTGTGTGTGAGAAGGGCAGAACCATATGAAATATGTGTTTGTACGTGTGTGTGTATGTGTGTGCATGTGTGTGTGTGTGAGAAGGGTAGAAGCAGTGGGAGTTTGGCCAGTGCTTTCCTTGCGTCTGTGTAAGTGTATGTGTGCATGTGTGTGCATATCTGTGTGTACACATGTGTGTGTGTGTCTGTGTGTGTGTACAGGTGTGTGTGTGAGTGTATGTGTGCATATGTGTGTGTACATGTGTGTGTGTCTATACACGTGTGTGTGTGTGTGTGTGAGAAGGGTGGAAGCAGTGGGAGTTTGGCCTGGTGCTCTCCTCGCAGACCACTGAGCCCCACTGCTGAGCTTTCCCCAGCTGAGGCAGCAGGTGCAGCTGTCTCGGAGCAAACGCGCCTCTGATTGTTTTCTCCCCCCGCTCCAGACAGTCATGCCTGCCCTTCCTGCCCAGCAATTTTCACTAGATTGTTTTGGACCAACCTGCTCCTAGCCCTGTTCTGTTCTCTTTCTCCTCTCCTCTCCCCTCCTCTCCTCTCCTCTCCCCTCCCCTCCCCTCCTCTCCGATCCTCTCCGATCCTCTCCTCTCCTCTCTTCTTCTCTTCTCTTCTCTTCTCCTCTCCTCTCCTTTCCCCTCCCCTCCGATCCTCTCCTCTCCGATCCTCTCCTCCGATCCTCTCCTCCGATCCTCTCCTCTCCTCTCCTCTCCTCTGTTCTCTCCTCTCCCCTCCTCTCCCCTCCTCTCCCCTCCTCTTCTCTCCTCTCCTCTCCTCTTCTCTCCACTCCTCTCCTCTCCCCTCCTCTCCTCTCCTCTCCTCTCCTCTGTTCTCTCCTCTCCGATCCTCTCCTCTCCTCTCCTCTCCTCTCCTCTCCTCTCTTCTTCTCTTCTCTTCTCCTCTCCTCTCCTTTCCCCTCCCCTCCGATCCTCTCCTCTCCTCTCCTCTGTTCTCTCCTCTCCTCTGTTCTCTCCTCTCCCCTCCTCTTCTCTCCTCTCCTCTCCTCTTCTCTCCACTCCTCTCCACTCCTCTCCTCTCCCCTCCTCTCCTCTCCTCTGTTCTCTCCTCTCCCCTCCTCTCCTCTCCTCTGTTCTCTCCTCTCCCCTCCTCTCCCCTCCTCTTCTCTCCTCTCCTCTCCTTTTCTCTCCACTCCTCTCCTCTCCCCTCCTCTCCTCTCCTCTCCTCTCCTCTCCTCTCCTCTCCTCTCCTCTGTTCTCTCCTCTCCCCTCCTCTCCCCTCCTCTTCTCTCCCCTCCTCTCCCCTCCTCTTCTCTCCTCTCCTCTCCTCTCCTCTTCTCTCCACTCCTCTCCTCTCCACTCCTCTCCTCTCCCCTCCTCTCCTCTCCCCTCCTCTCCTCTCCTCTCCTCTCCTCTTCTCTTCTCTCCTCTCCTCTCCGCCCCTGGTTGCACCCTGTGCACCCAGGTCTCTGATTATGGCTGGCACTGCTGTACTTCTGCGGCACGAATGTCGTCCACCACCGCCTTGCCCTCCACCTGGTATAATCTGCTAATCTGAGCACTGGCTCTGTGTCCAAGAGAATGATGTAAACACTTAAATAAAAAAAAGTCTTACCCAATTAAGGATGGAGACAAATTAATAGAACACTGGTCGCAGTGTAAACACCCGTCTGGACCACTGGCTCACCACTTTTGCTATACAAATGTGTTGACATGTTGTGCCTCATGTACAGCACTGATGATCAGACTTGGGCAAAAAAACACCACTATGAATAAAACTTCCTGCCATCTGAACGTTAAAGACTTGGCAGACGCTTAGGTAAACAAAGACTGATCAGCTTTTCAACCAACATGTAACAGCATTGCTTTGCTGGGGAAACTTGTGTGACACTGTAGACTGCTGCTGTTAGAAGATGTTTTGCTTACTTACAGTAGAGATACAAGCACAACAACATAACATGAAGGCAAATGATGGTGATTACTGCTGACCTACTGTGCATAAGTTACGTGTGTGATACTGTGCATAAGTTCTGTGTGGTTCAGGTAGATTTATTAAAATGAATATCAGTCAGTGGCTGACACAAGACATTTCCTTTGGAGCATGTATGAAAGTTATTGCACCCAAATGTTCTTGCATAGTTAATGGTGTCTCATTACCACCTGTGTCCGTCTGTCTGTCTGTCTGTTTGTTGGTTTGTTTACAAAGTAACTGAAAAAGTCATGAACATATCATTCTGAAATTTTTACACTATGTCGGCATTTTGACTGCCTTGCAGTGATTCTTTTGGGCAGAGGTCTGCGCTCGCCGAGTGCTTTTCTAGTTAACCATTCATGCACAGTTCCTGACAGGTTGCAATCTCAAGATTTTTAAGTAAGATGTTTAAGTAAGCTAGCATCTATAAAGGTGTCTTTGTGTGTCTGTGTGTGTGTGTGCACGTGTGTGTGCGTGTGTTTCTCTTCTGCAGCGTCTGAGCCCAATCTGAAGCTGCGGTCTCGGCTAAAGCAGAAGGTGACGGAGCGCAGGAGCAGCCCTCTGCTGCGGAGGAAAGACGGGCCCGTCCCCACGGCCAAGAAGCGCTCCCTCGACATGGCAGGTGAGGGACACGCAACACACACACACCTCTCGGCCCCACTGCAACACCACACAATGGCAATAATTTAGAAACATGGAGACACATTAGACCATGATGTAATACAAGAATGTCATGATCATCAAAAAGTGTTTTGTTTTTTATTTTGTTCATTTGTTTTTTGTAATATTTTAGAAATATGGAGGCACATTAGACCTTGTTTTTATAGAAGAATATTATGATCATCAAGAAGTGTGTTCTTTTTTGGATTTTAAAGTTCTCATGTTTTTTATATTATATTTCTGCTGAAGTATTTAAATGCAGTTAAACTTCATGTTTATCCTGTGTCCTCATTATCTGTCTTTTGTGTGTGATTTTATCCCCCCACCAGAGTCAGCATGCAACAGTGCTCCTGGTTCTGGTCCAAGCTCACCCAACAACAGCTCTAACAACATCACCAATGAGAACGGAGTGGCCGGATCTGTGTCCAGCAGTCCGGTGGAGGTAACCCAGTGGCAGCATGTGACACAACACATTTAGCACAAGAAAATAAATAAATAAATACATAAATAAAACAACATAAGACAGGCTGGAATGATGTGTCGACTTTCTGTGCTCCAGAGAGGGAAAAAAAAAGATATCTCCTACACACAGTGGCGGTCAGATCCTTTTAGTGCTGTGAAGATGACTTTCCAAGGCATGCTGGCCTTGGGCTGTGTGCGGGCCGCGGCCCAGCCCTGGTGCACAGAGGACTGTCCTTTACGGGCTCAGTGTGTAGACAGGAGCCCGCAGGGGTCCGGGGGACGACCAGACAGACAGGGCTGTTTATTTTTTGTATCAGGGAGGTTTATTTATCTCCCCCTTTCTGTGTGTGTGTGTGGTGTGTGTGTGTGTGTGTGTGTGGTGTGTGTGTGTGTGTCTGTGTGTGTGTCTGTGTGTGTGTCTGTGTGTGTGTATGTGTATGTGTGGTGTGTGTGATGTGTGTGATGTGTGTGTGATGTGTGTGTGGTGTGTGTGTGTTTGTGTGTGTGTGTGCTGCTCTCTTCCAGCCGTCCCTGGCACACAGACTGGCGGGTCGAGAGGGTCCTGTGAGCCAGCTGTCTCTGTACACGTCGCCCTCTCTCCCCAACATCACTCTGGGCCTGCCAGCCACTGGCCCCTCCAGCGTGAGTCCGCTCTCCCACATCTATTCCTCCTTTTAGCTCTCTCTGTCTCCCTGTCTGTCTCTTCCACTTTACCGCTCTCTTTCTCTCTGTTTCCCTCTCTGTCTTTCTCTCTCTCCATCTCTCTCTCTGTCTCCCTCACTCTTTTCTGTCTTTCTTCCTATCACTCGCTCTGTCTTCCTCTCTCTCTCTTTCCCTCTCTTTTCCCCCCTCTCTCTTTCTCTCTTCCTCTCCATCTCTCTATCTCTTCTTGTCTCTCTCTCACTCGCTCTCCCTTTCTTCTCTTCTTTTCTTTTCTTTGCTTCTTTTTTTGGTCCTCCCTCCCTCCCTCCCTCCTCCCCCACCCAAGCCCTTTTTCTCTTTTTGTCCTCTTTCCCCTTTTATATCTTTTCTGCCAGGCAGTGGGATTTGCTTGCGCACTCTTGGCTTCTGGGTAGAGAGAGTCCAAATAGAGGAGGCCCTGTCTAGACCGTCAGACGGCCATCTGTAGCCTTTTCAGGGCCCAGTGACATTTCAGAAAGGGCCCATTGAAAAACAATGACGGCTGGAGCGGGCCGAGGTGACGCAAGCGCAGCCCCCCGCCATGGCAGTCTGATGTTTATATTGATCTAGGGCGGAATGCCTCCTTTTCCTGTCTCCAGCGTGGCCCTGGATGTCTTCCCTTTTCTAAACACAGATTCTATCTCTAATGTTTTGCCGTCTTGCTTTTCCCCCCTCCTTCTCTCCCTGTCTCTGCCCCCCCCCCCTCTTTCTGCCTCTGTCTGTCTGTCTGTCTATCTGTCTGTTTCTGTCTGTCTGTCTCTCGCTCTCTTTCTCTCTCTCTCTCTCTACTTCCCCTCCCCTCTCTCTCTGTCTCTGTCTCCTCCCTCCCTCCCTCTCCCCCCCTCCCCTCTCTCTCTCTCTCTCTCTCTCTCTCTGTCTGTCTGTCTCTCTGTCTCTGTCCCTCCCTCCCTCCCTCTGCCCCCCTCCCCTCTCTCTGTCTCTTTCTCTCTCTCTCTCTCTCCCTCTCTCTCTCTCTCTCTTTCTCTCTCTCTCTCTGTCTCCCTCCCTCCCCCCCCCCCCTCTCAGGTGGCGTCTGGCCAGCAGGATAGTGACCGACTGGGAGTGCCCGGGCTGCAGCAAGGGATCCCCTTAACCACTCCGTTCATCACGGGGGCCCACCTGCCCTCCTACCTGGCCTCCACCCTGGAGCGCGACGGGGGCTCCGCACACAACCCCCTCCTCCAGCACATGGTGCTCCTGGAGCAGTCGGCAGCCCAGAACCCCCTCGTCGCAGGTCGGTGTCCTTACCCACTACACCCCCCCCCACCCACATCCTCCTCCACCACCACCACCCCCTCCCCCTTCGCTAATGACCTCCGTAAATTAACCTACTTTTTTTTTTTCACTTCCTTTTTATTTAATTATTACTTCGCAGTGAGTGGCAACGTTGTCATCGCTCCTTTTCTTAATGGCCTGCCGGACTTCTAACAGGGGTAATTGGCCCTCATGTTCTTAGGTGACTCAGAGGGAGAGTCTGAGGGAGGGAGAGGGAGCGTGAGGGAAGGAGGGAGAGAGAGAGAGAAAGTGGTGCAGTGTGTGCGCAGCCCCTCCTCCGCCAGGCCCCTGTGATTTTTACTCACTGATTGCCTCCTAAACGCCTCCCTTCTTCTTTAAATGAATGAGTCACGGGCTCTGTTAATGAGTCTCCCCACACACGCTCAGCTGCCGCTGGAGCCACTGTCATGAGTGTGTGTGTGTGTCTGTGTGTGTGTGTGTCTGTGTGTGTGTGTGTCTGTGTGTGTGTGTGTGTTCAAGTGTGTGTGTGTGTGTGTGTGTGTGTTCAAGTGTGTGTGTGTGTGTGTGTGTGTGTGTGTGTATGTGTGTGTCTGCGTGTGTGTTCAAGTGTGTGTGTGTGTGTGTGTATGTGTGTGTCTGCGTGTGTGTGTGTTCAAGTGTGTGTGTGTATTCAAGTGTGTGTGTGTGTGTGTGTGTGTGTGTGTGTGTGTGTGTGTGTTGAAGTGTGTGTGTAGCGTGCGTGGGTGGGTGGAGGGGTGTGTGGGGTGGTCAGTGTGTGCCTCCTGAGGCAAGAGTGGCCTCTTTGATGCGAGGAGCGTTGGTCGATGAAGTCTAGTGATTTAGCTGCAGCCCAAGAGCAGCGTGAGGGATCTCTCTCTTCTCTCTCTCTCTCTCTTTCTCTCTCTCTCTCTCTCTCTCTCTCTCTCTCTCTCTCTCTCTCTCTCTCTCTCTCTCTCTCTCTTGCTCTCTCTGTCTCTCTCTCTCTCTCTCTGTCTCTCTCCCTCTCTGTCTCTCTCTCTATCTCTCTCTCTGTCTCTCTCTCTCTCTCCCTCCACCAGCCCTCCCTTCCCATCCCCTTCTCCATCTGACAGAAACCTCTTTGCCCGTCAGCCACTCAATTGGATTCAGTTCCCAGGGTATCCCTGGTGTGGTGTGGTTTGGGCAGGACAGTCAGCAGATGATGTGGTGGCTTTCACACTGGACCAGCATTATTTATTTATTTATTTATTTCATTTTTTCCCTTCATTATTTACCTAATTAATTTATTTCAATGTGGGGTCAGACAAGAAGTAGTTTCAGTCATAGGTGTACGTACCCCCCAAAAAACCATCACCACTTTGTCCGATAGTGACCACAGGTGACACATTAACCAAAGCTGGCCAAACCAAACCGAGGCGTTTTCTGTTAAACCTTCCTTTATCCCGGCCGTCTGTAATCAGTGTTCTGCATCGGCCTTTAACATTCCTGGGTGTTCTGTGGAATGCCTCGCTTGCCGGTGCAGCACGTAGCAGTGGTTAGTAAACATGTTTGACATGGCACGGTCTCCTGTGTACTCAGCCATACCCCTGGTGTCTAACCTGTGTGTGTGTGTGTGTGTGTGTGTTTGGCATGAGTGTGTGTTTGTGTTGTGTTGTGTTGCGTTGCGTGTGTGCGTATGTTTGGTGTGTGTCTGTATATGTTTGTGTTGTGTGTGCGTGCGTGTGTGTGTGTGTTGGTGTGCGTCTTTGCATGTTTGTGTTGTGTGTGTGTCCTTTTTTTTCCCCCAGGTCTGGGGGGGCTCCCGATGCCGTCGCCCTCCATCCACAAGCTGCGTCAGCACCGGCCCCTGGGACGCACCCAGTCGGCCCCCCTGCCCCAGAACGCCCAGGCCCTGCAGCAGCTGGTGGTCCAGCAGCAGCACCAGCAGTTCCTGGAGAAACACAAGCAGCAGTTCCAGCAGCAGCAGCTGCACATCAGCAAGGTGAGGTACCCTTACTGGCCCCTGACGGGTCCCCTAATACCCCCCTACAGGCTCACTCACCCACTCACCTGTCCTTGCGCCCCCCCGCCTTCCCCACCTCACTGCAGATGCCTTTGGCATAGCAACCACCATCATGCTGCCTCCATTTGTACTCACTCTACAGGCAATTAGGATTGTACAGGGTCCATAGAGCCAGCACCATTTACAATATGTAGAAGTATGGGGTTAATCTTCCTCTCTATGTGTTTCTCTCTCTGTGTTTCTCTCTCTCTGTTTATCTTGCCCGTATTTACACACAGACATGCACACACGCCCCCACACTGTAATGTGTTGCTTAATTGCAGCCCCCGCTCTGCTCTTTGGTGTTTCTGTCATGCCATCATCATTGGGATTACGGCCACCGACTTATTACCTTATGGAGCACATGTTTGTTTTCAAACCAACACCACCCACCCCCGCACCCACACCCACCCACACACTCCTCTGTACACACACACAGAAACACATGGACACAGAAACATGTGTGAACACACACACACACACACACACACACAAATATTACACACATATTACACACTCACATTACACACACACATTACACACACATTAGACATTACACACACACACACACACATACACACACATTACACTACACTGCTCTTAGCCTCCACTCAAGTGTGTCCAGCGTGTAGATTAATGCCAACGTTAATCCAGCCCTGTGCCAGATGCGATGAGATCACTTCCTGACCAGATAGCCAAGCTGTGTGGAATTCCAAGTATTACGTGTTTTTATCTTTTGTTATGGTGTTTTTATTATTGTTGTCATTACTACATCATGTAGTGTAGCTTCAGCTTTGCACAGTAGTATCAGGGTAAGTGCACATCTGTGTGTCATGAGCTCAGATAGCCTGATAGCTAGTCTGTGCTGCTTTGACGGATTAAAAGGGCAAAGTTGTCTAAATAGCGCAGGCCTTGCGTAAGATGAATAGGCCCTTTTTTTGCTGCACTGTTCTTCCAGGTGGCTGTAAAACAGACATGTGTATGTGTGTGTGAGGGTTTTTTATATTCTTTCTTTCTTTTTCTTTCCTTCTTTCTTTCTTTCTTTTTTTCTTTTTTTGTAAATCCGTCTGTCATTGTGTGGCCTAAATACACTTAAAAACCCCAAAGAGGCTTAATCGGCCATTGTACAGCCAGGAACCCACAGTGTGTTCCCCTTTAAACGGGAGAGCCTGGAGGTGGAGGGAATAAAAAAGGAGGAATAAAAGGGAGCTGAAGAAAAAATAAAAGGCTTGTTTGGAGAAGAGGACAGGGATGAGGCAATTGCCGAGCGCTCTGACGTCAATGATGTTCCCCTGGCACCGTGCCAGGGGCCTGTGTGGCTGCCAGTGTTGGCTCCCGCTCAAACGTTCCTGTGTGTGTGCGTGTGTGTGTATGTGCGTACGCGCTTCTGTGTGTGTGTGTGTGTGTGTGTGCGTGTGCCTGTGTGTGTCCGTGCACTTGTGTGTGCCTGTGTGTGTGTGTGTGTGTGTGTGTGTGTGTGTGTGTGCTTGTGTGTGTGTGTTAGTGAAAGAGAGAGGGAAGGAGGGAGCAGGGGGAGTTGCTATTTGGAAGAGGGTAGTGCAATGGCTGACATTGCCGTGGCGACCAGGCTGGACGCAGCTGCTACAGGATGCACCCGTAATGGGGGGGGGGGGGCTGCTCTGAAAACTAGAAAAGCTCCTCTCTCTCTCTCTCTCTCTCTCTCTCTCTCTCCCTCTCTCTCTCCCTCTCTCTCTCTCTCCCTCTCTCTCTCTCTCTCTCTCTCTCTCTCTCCCTCCCTCTCTCTCTTTTATTCTCCTCACGATTTGTTTTTGTTCTCCCCTTATTTATTGTTGTTCTCTACTTTTTGCTGGTTCAGTTATTTATCTGTTGCAAGATCAGCGCAACTTTCTCTTTAGTCTTCACTTGTTCTCCTATGAAATATCTCAGCGCTGTTCTGTTTAGTAAAGAGCAGGGAACACGAGTCAAAGTGCTGTGTTTATCTTGAAGCTCAGTTGAGTCTGGCAACAAGTGATTAGCAGAGAGTTCATGCAGGAAACTGCAGACTGACTGTGAGGGGTTTTTTTGTTTGTTTGTGTGTTTGTTTTGTTTCAGCTGAAGGCCATTACTACAAGAGCTTTAGTTGACAAGAATAACAGACCCTGATCAAGCCGAAAGCTAAATAATGTTAAGAAAACTAATGCTGAAGTTCTAGGGCCGCTCCACTTCTCCACTCCACCCTACCCAGGCTATAAATGCATTTAATGAAATGCGTGATGGTATACAAGTCGATGAATAGCACGAAGCGCAGACAAGAACAATACAGTAGCTCTCTCTGGCGCAGCTCCCCGTCTTAATAGTTAAAGTCTGATGGACGGTTCGCATATCCTGCTGTCGGAGATGGCGGGGGCAAGACCCCCCCCCCTTGATGAGATGGGGACCAACTGGTGATGGTGGCTGGAGGGGTGGAGGAGGAGGCGTCAAAGTTGGCGTACTCTAGGTAGCAGACAGCAAAGTTAGTTAGACAGAACACTTTTAAAGAAACGCACAAGCATACCATTGGGCGTGGGAAGTGAACGAACGAATAACGTAAAAGGAAATCCCCGACACCGAAACCTGTGATGAGATAAACGTACAACGAAAAAACTGCGGTAGTGGGGGAAACCCTCAAAGGACTATGGGGAAAGATTTGATTAGTTTAGCATGAAAAGCGTGCGATAGAGCTTACAGACAAAATCGAGTCTTTCTGGCAGAATGTTCGCCTTAACTGCCATTTTCCCCTCAGTGGGCAGATACCCAGAACCTTACTATTTTTACAATGACTATGGATGCAGCTAAACTCATACACCATGTCTGACAATGTACAACATCCAGCACATAATCATAAACTTGAATCCTATTTAGATTAAGTATGAATCATTTCATCATGCTTTGATTTCTGAGCTTTTGTGTGGCAGTTGGTCGGTTATTGTGTCATGAGTTCAAAGTAGAGTATTTGTAGAAGGTATTTGATCCATCACTGATGGATCATTTCAACCTCATACTGTTCTCATTTTTTTTCTCTCCCTCTGTTGTCCTTCTGTTTGTTGTGAGGAAGGTAGAGCATGCACACGGTAGGCTGAATGGTTACACAAACTGATTTTTATTGAACAAACCGAAAACAATACAGGCAGTGCATGGACATTTTGCATTTTCGTTTTGAAGTTACACACCATGCGACACATGAAACGTAGGCATAGGCACACACACCACTTGTACTTCCCTTCTTTGTGTCTAAATGTTTCTTTCAACCCTTTGCCCATCTTTCTCTCTGTCTCTCTCTCTCTCTCTCCCCTCTTTCTCTCTCTCTCCTCCCTCTTTCTCTCTTTCCCCTTTCTCTCTCCCTTCCTTTCTCCTTTCTTCTTTCTTTCTCTCCCCCTCTCTCTTTCTCCCTCTTTCTTTTTCTCTCTCCACCTCTCTTTCTCCCTCCCTCTGTCTTTCTCTCTCTCTCCCTCTTTCTTTCTCTCTCTCCCCCTCTTTCTTCTTTTTTTTTATCTCTCCCCTTTCTCTCCCGCCCTTTCTCCTTCCCTCTTTCTTTCCCTCTCTCTCCCTCCCTCTTTCTTTCTCTTCCTCTGTCTCCCTCTCTCTCCCTCTCTTTCTGTCTCTCCCTCTCTCTCCCTCTCTCTCCCCCCTTCTCCTCCCCAGATGATGGCGAAGCCGAGCGAGCCGAGCCGTCAGCACGAGAGCCACCCTGAGGAGACGGAGGAGGAGCTGCGCGAGCACCAGGCGCTGGCGGAGGAGGGGGGGCTGCCCAGGGGGGTCACGGTCAAGCAGGAGCCGCCCGACCAGGAGCAGGACGAGGAGCTGCAGCAGAGGGAGCGGCAGGCCGAGCAGGAGCTCATCTTCAGACAGGTCAGCAACACACACACACACATACAAGTGCACACAACTACACACATATACACACACACACGCACACACACATGCACAGACACACAAGGGCACACAAATACACACACACACATGCACACACACATGCACACACACACATGCGCACACACACAAGGGCACACAAATACACACAAGTACACACACACACGCACGCATGCACACAACTACACACATGCACACGCACAATTGAACACACGTGCATAATTGAACACACACGCACACAATTGAACATACACAAACAAACACACACTCGCATAGACACGCACACTCACATTTGTGCACACACTTGCAAACATGCACGCACACACAAAGACCTATACAAACTTGCACAAATGGAGCGCACACATGCACTCCCTGACATACACAAGCTTGCACAAATGGACACGCACACACGCACATACTCAAACAGGCAGAAATGCAGCCCCTCTCTCACACACACTCTCATATAGACATGCACACACATATAATTGCACTTTTGTATAATCCAATAGTACATAGAGTTCAAAAATGTGAACAATGCGGCAGGTCAGTGTGCATTGTATGTGTGTGTGAGAGAGAGCGGGAGAACGAGGGAGCCTGAATGGCCCTGTACCATCAGCATATGAACAGAGCATTCTGTCCTGGTTTAGGGCAGCCAATCAGAGCAGAGCACAGGCATAGTTCATCAAGGCCCACTTCCTAGCAGGTGTGAGTGTGTGTTCATGCCTCTACCTCTGATGAGGCAGCGGTCCTTGGGCATTATTTTTCACAAGTTTTCATTTCCATAGTTTTTAAAATAACTGCTCCGCCACACTCCCTCTCATTCTCTCTCTCTCTCTCTCTCTCTCTCTCTCTCTCTCTCTCTCTCTCTCTCTCTCTCTCTCTCTCTCTCTCTCTCTCTCTCTCTCTCTCCCCCTCTCATTCTCTCTCTCTCTCTCTCTCACACACACACACACACACACACACACACACACACACACACACACACACACAAGACTTGCAGGATAGAAGAAGAGCTGCCTCAGACAGGTGGACACTGTGTGAGTAAGTAGGTCAGAGATTTGCAGAAGCACCTCAGCAGAGCCAGAGAGCAATCTGCACAGAGAAGAAGTAAGGGAGGCTACTGGTGAGGCAGTGAGGCTTTCAGAGGCCTACATACAAACACTGTGAGAACTGGAGGCAGAGACGGGGAGGGAGAGAGAGAGAGAGAGAGGAGCATTTGGAGCAAGCAGGGCACAGCGATTACTTGGCCCGCTCTCAGCTCTCAGCCTCAGCCTCCCTGAAACTTCTCCCGCTGTGCCGCGCATCACTCACTCCAAATATAGACGGTAAAATGCCATGCGTTTAATATTTTTGTCTGCATATGAAGAGCGGAACGCCCACACAGTCACGCTGAAACTACAGGCAAATGCACTCACACACACACACACACACACGCACTCATACACAAACACACACACACACACAGAAGCGCACGCTTGTTTTCGCCCACAGACTCTCGCTGTGCTCACCCACTCACCGAGTGAGACGGCCGTCTAGTTTCTCTTTGGATGTGAATGGCTGGGAGCCGCGTTAGCCAGTGCAGTGCAGCATCCCCCAGTGCTAAGTGTGATTGAGTTGGCAGTGGCCAGCGGGCACGCTCCCATTCCCCCCTCACCCTCACCCTCCCCCTCACCACCACGGTCCTTCCATTCCCTTCCCTTCCCTTCCCTGCCCAGAGCAGGAACACCATGTCCCCAGGCCCCATGGGAACCGGGCCCAAGAGAGAGCGCAGGGGAGAGCACAGCACAGCACAGCGCAGCGCAGCGAGGGAGAGAGATTGGAGGGGATGGACGGAGGGAACGGACAGAGGGAGGGAGCGAGGGAGGGAGGGGGTTAAGGCAAACGAGACCACGGGCGATTTAAATAGAATGGAGGGGGTCAGCAAATGAAAAGACGAGAGAGAAAGAGAGGGCATAGCAGGACCGAAGGATACAAAGCGGCCCGAAAAATCAACAGATGGCAAAAACAAACAAACAAAAAAAGACACACAAAAAGGGACGAGCGGGTTCCATCTTGAAAGAGCGCAACTGGAACATGGCGTTCCCTGTTCGGGGGGTGGCAGGGCTTCGTTGGGCATGGGGGTAGTGTGGTGGTGGTGGTGGGGAGGGTCATGTCTGCAGGCTAGCTCAGTTCTAAATGTATCAGTAGAATGGGGGAGGCAGGAAGAGGACAGACAGACAGACACAGGCTGTGTCGACAGGCAATAGGGATGGCTGCAAGTGTCTCAAAGTACACATTGACGAAGTGCAACAGTTTAGTTTTTAGAAGCTTTTTAAAAATGTGCTTGGGAAACTTTGACTAGTTCTATTTTTTTGTTTGTTTTTTTCTGTGAATGTGTTATTGTTATTTTTTTTTACAACTAATCAAACGTGACAACTCAGAACCTGCTCCCATGGCTTCATGTTGCATCACAGCCTAGTTGTGTAATCCACCAGAGCTGTCAGTCCCCTCATATGGAGAGAGCTCCCCCTGCTGGCCCCTCTGTATGGATGCAGGAGGGGAAACACTGCACAACCAGAGTACCATTTCACAAATCAGATATGCAAGTCATTGATGTCTGAACGCCCATGCAAACAATCAGCCTTTGAAAAGGATTACAGTTATATTTATAAATACAATCTGATTACTACCCTGAACTGTTCATAGAGTTATGTGAATGAATGTCTGGCCTTTTTTCTTAAACACACACTCTCTCTCTCCCTTTTGCTCTCTCTCTGTCTCTGTCTCTCTCTCTCTTTGTCTCTCTCTCTCCCCATCTCTCTCCATCTGCCTCTCTCCTCACGTCCCAACAGCAAGCTCTCTTGTTGGAGCAGCAGCGGATCCACCAGCTGAGGAACTACCAGGCGTCCATGGAGGCGGCCGGCCTGTCAGTCACCTTCGCGGGCCACCGGCCCCTGTCACGCGCCCAGTCCTCACCAGCCTCCGCCACCTTCCCCATCGTGGTGCAGGAGCCCCCCACAAAGCCCCGCTTCACCACAGGTCAGTCAGGCCCACACACCGCTGGCCGGATGGCAGAGTACCCTAACCCTAGAGTACCAAGGGGAAGGGGGGGGATTAACTTTGCAAAATGTGGGCTTACCAGCCACTGACAAATAAATGATACAATTTACCAGGCACTCAATAGTACATTTTTTTGTGTCCAAAATGTATGAGTTTCCATCCCTGGAGGGTAGCACATCTCAACAACCCTAGAGTACTTGTATTAGCCATACAGGGAGAATCAGAGAATTGATGACTTGGAATATGTGTAGCTTTAGAGTTCAGGTTGCCTATCCCTGGCATTTGTGTGCGGCTGACAGTCGAATGATTAGACGTGTACAAGAGGTGTGTGACTCACTGCTGGTCTGCGTGTTGTTTGTTTGTTTGTGTGTGTGTGTGTGTGTGTGTGTGTGTGTGTGTGTGTGTGTGTGTGTGTGTGTGTGTGTGTGTGTGTGTTGCTGATGCTGTTGTGCGGAGTGGCAGTATTGGGTCTTCCTCCCCTCACCTGGACTATGGGCCTCGGTGTCTCGCTATTCATGTTGTAATGAAGTCCTCACCTGAGCAGATTAGTTTGTCTGTTCTTGCAATTACTGTCTCTCTCTCTCTCACTCAGTTGCCATTGTCTTTGTCTCTCCCTCCTTTTTAACCTTTTCTCTCCCCATTTCTCCCTCCTTATCTGCTTTTTGCCATTTCTCTCTCTCGCTCTCTTGCCCACCCACCTTCATCCTTTCTCTCCTTGGCAGCCAGGTACCTATTGGCTTTCTTTCTCTCTCTCTCTCTCTCTCTTTCTCTCTTTCTTTTGCACCCTTCTCTGCCCTTCTCTCCCTTTCTCCCCCTCCCCTCTTTCGCATTGTCTTTCTCTCTTTATATGCTTTTTTTCTCTCACATGCTCTCTCTGTCTCTCTCTCCTTCCCTCTCTCTCTCTCTCTCATGCTCTCCATCTCTCCCTCCCTCTCTTTCTCTTTCTCTCTACCTCTCTCCCTCTCTCTTTCGCCCTCCCTCCCTTTCCCTCTCTCTCTCTCTGGTGCTCTCCATCTCCCTCTCCCTCTCTCTCTCTACCTCTCTCTCTCTCCCTCTCTCCCTCTCTCCCTCTCTCCCTCTCTCTCTCTCTCTCTCTCTCCCTCTCTCCCTCTCTCTCCCTCTCTCTCTCTCTCTGGTGCTCTCCATCTCCCTCTCTAGGCTTGTTCTTTGTGTTCTCTTCAGTGACCAGCCTTTGTGATTAATGTGCTCTTTCTCTGAAAAATAATCAATTGTCCTTGACTGCCTTTTCCCTTATCGCACACTCAGCCAGTGCACCAAGCATACTGATGAGCCTTATGGAGACCTGGCTGTGTGTGTGTGTGTGTGTGTGTAGATGTGTGTGTGTAGATGTGTGTGTGTAGATGTGTGTGTGTGTGTGTGTAGGTGTGTGTGTGTGTAGCTGTGTGTGTAGGTGTGTGTGTGTGTAGGTGTGTGTGTGTGTGTGTGTGTGTGTGTGTGTGTGTGTGTGTGTGTGTAGATGTGTATGTGTGTGTAGATGTGTGTGTAGGTGTGTGTGTAGGTGTGTGTGTAGATGTGTGTGTGTGTGTGCACGCGTATTTCTGTGTGTGTGTGTGTGTGTGTGTGTGTGCGCGCGCTCGTGCAGCTGTGTGAATGTGTGAGTTAGTAAATGTGAGGGAGAGCGATAAAGAGAGTGAGGATCACTCAGATCACTTGAACAGTCCCAAGTTTGAAGTGTTAAGCTGGAGGTGGGTGCATGTCTGTATGAATGGACTGTGAATGCAGATTTGTTTCCTTTGTTTTGGTGCGATGTATACACTAAATCAATGCTTCAGAGGGCTCTATTGAGTGTTAATTTCTCTTTATTTAGTCATCATTTTAGCATTGTGCCACTACAGATACATTTCACTTGGGGTGTATCTCATTTATTCATATTTTCTTTATTTGTGTTTGTGGGTGTTTCTGTGTGTGTGTCTTTGTGTGTCTTTGTGTTCCTGTGTGTGTGTGTTTCTCTATGTGTGTGTGTATGTGTTTGTGTTTGTGTATGTGTCTGTGTGTGTGTTTGTGTGTCTCTGTGTGTATGTGTGTTTGTGTTTCTGTGTGTGTGTGTGTGTGTGTGTTTCTGTATGTGTGTGTGTTTCTGTATGTGTGTGTGTGTGTTTCCCCCATAGGGTTGGTGTATGACACTCTGATGCAGAAGCACCAGTGCATGTGTGGCAACACGAACACACACCCGGAGCACGCGGGGCGCATCCAGAGCATCTGGTCTCGTCTGCAGGAGACAGGGCTGCGCGGCAAGTGTGAGGTACGTACAGTACGGTACCCAAGGAACTCAGCCAAGCACACATGCCCATGGGCCAGCATGGACCTTTGAAAGGTCAAAGCACTATGGATGAGCGGCTCTTAAGGCTCTGAGTTAGGAGGCATCCTGTAGCAGATAGATATTAACGATGCATTCCCCAGAACCAGCTGTGTAGTGTTGTGTGTCCTCCATTTTGGTAATAAGTACATATTGCTAGACAAGAGAAGAATACACAGACACACGTGTGTGTGTGTGTGTGTGTGTGTGTGTGTGTGTGTGTGTGTGTGTGTGTGTGCATATTCACATATTCACGCAAAATCTAACTCCTATGTGCATATAACATGCATAGGTGCGTGTACATGTGCATACAGTACGTACACAAGGGTCCTTGAGTGAAGTGTCTGTGTTTGATCTGCAGAGGGCACTATCAAGCCATACACCGACAGCCTCTCACTCACTCACTCACTCACTCAGCCGTCACCGTTCTCCCGACTCCACACACACACACACACATACACACCACCCACACATCAGCACCGCATTGCCAGTTGTTTTGACCACCAGTGGAAGACCGCCAATCCAACCCCACCAACCCCCCTCGGTCAGATGAGAGCAGGCATGGCGTGTGCTTATCTCCCATCCCCACCTGTTTCTCACCCCTTTCTCCACAACTACGTCACCACGCGGGGAACGCCTTGATGTGGTCCAGCTAGCTAGCGTCCAGCGCTAATGGCTAGTGGCAGTGGACTGGATCTGCCTGAATCTAATCTCACTTCTCCCGCCACCAGCTTTCCAGCTTTCCCCTTCAGCCAGCCCCATCACCACCCTCCCCTCTCTCCCCCAACCACCTCACAGCTCACTCTCCTGTCCTCCACCCCGTGTGTGTGTGTGATGGTGTGTGTGTGTGTGAGAGAGAGAGGATGTGTGTGTGTGAGCGCGTGTGCGTGTGTGTGTGTGAGAGAGGGTGTGTGGAGTGGAAGTTAGATTGGAGCTCCTCGGGACCTGTTGCGTAGCTGCCGTTACGGCACAAAACAAATAAACAAAAACAAAACAGCGAGCGGCCAAAAAGGAACGCCGCCACCCCGTCATTGTTGTCCGCTGGGCCCGGGCGCTCGTCCAGAAGACCCCCTACCTCCGCTCCTCTCCTCCACACCCTCTCCTCTCCTGCCGTGTGGTGCATCATGGGAAGTTTTTTGGGGGAGTCAGGTCTCGGAGGGCATGTTTATTGTTCTGGGAGAGGAACACAGAATTGGGGGGTTCAATTAAAGGCAGTCATGGCTCTAATACCCCCTAATCTACAGCAGGGGGGCTGTTAAAAAGCACACAGGCCTGTTTCAAGCCTGCCGCCGCCAGGCCCCCATTACACCCCACACCACCTCACCCCACCCCACCACACCGCCCTCCAACTACCCCAACCCCCCCTCCGCTCCGCCACCTCTCTGCTCCGGCACTGGGGCCCCTGCCCCCACCCCCCACCCCGCCCCTCGCCACCCCCCCTTTAACTGGCAGTACTGTTAAATGTGAGATGTAATGCAGTCTACAGCAGGTGTCACCATGACTTCCCCCCCCAACACACGCACACACACATATGCACACACACACGCACACACACATGCACACACACATAAGTACACACATGCACACACACATGCAGAGGGAGGGTTGAAGGGGAGGCAGAGAGTCTGACAACCTCCCAGGTGACCAGCACTGCCCCTCTGCAGGACTGAAATGGCCCCTCACAGTCTGGACAGGAGCCACCAAGTCCAGAGCTATTAAAGTGAGAGGTTCAGGGCTGGGGTGGGGGGGGGTGGCAGTGTGCGTGTGTGTGGGGGGGGTTGGTGGGAGGGGGGGAGTTACATTATTACAAATCCAGCAGTACAACACCTTTTCCCCGGTTAACCCTTTCCCAACCAGCCAGTGACTCATGTTCCGAGGAACTCCGGGGCTCATCTGCCAGGATTTTTGTTACGCACGGGTTGTACCGGGAAGAAATCGATGCTCTCCGCTTAGTCATGTGGGGGGGGGGACTCGCACACTAAATCTTCCATTTGACCACTACATGGAAAGTCACAAGAGTCACCACAATCAGTGTGTGACCACGGCCCACTGCAGCCCACGCATGCACATACCCATACCCATACCCATGCCCCTGGCAAGGTTGTTGGGCTGGGCTGTAGCTGGGCTGAGAGCAGGGAGCTGGGGGTGCAGTGGAGCGCTAATGAGGGTGTTTGTCCACTGCTGTGTCCCCAGTGTATCCGGGGCAGGAAGGCCACTCTGGAGGAGCTGCAGACGGTGCACTCTGAGCCCCACGTGCTGCTCTACGGCACCAACCCACTGCGGCAGAAACTCGACAGTAAGGACACACACACTAATGCACACACACACTAATGCATACACACACACTCACACACTTATGCACACACACACACACACACACACTCTCATGCATACACTCTCACACACACACTTTACACATACACACATACATGCACAAACACATACACACACTAATGCACACCCTCTCATGCATACACTCTCACACACACATTTTACACATACACACATACATGCACAAACACATACACACACTAATGCACACACTCTCACGCACACACATAAATGCACACATAAATGCACGCACACTGCACACTGACGCACACACGCTTATGCACACACACACACACTCTCTGTCTCTCTCTCTCTCTTTCCCTCTCTCTCTTTCTCTATCTCTCTTTCTCTCTCTCTTCCCCATCTGTCTGTCTCTCTCTTCCCCTCTTTCTCTCTCTCTTTCTCTCTCTCTCTCTCTCTCGCTCTCTCTCTAACTATCTCTCTTGAAACCATAAGAGTGCAGTGCCCTGGCCCATTCATTCCAGAACCCACTACCACACAAAGCGCACAACCCACTTCCCCCGCTAAATCAGTGGACCTCCTCCATCATTCCTCAGCATTCTACCACACACACACACACACACACACACACACACACACACACACACACTGCCCCACTCTCCCCACGACCTCCCACCCCCCTAGACGCTTGGTTTCCGCCATCAGTCGAGCCCCATCTAATAACACAGTGCCTATGCAGCTGCAATTACCCACATTATTTGGCCTGCTCTGAGCAAATGCAGAATAGTCACAACCACCCCCCTTACTACACACACACACACACAAATACCGACACACACATACCGACACACACACACACAACCCCCCTCCCTCCTGAAAGCTTGTGTTTTTCTCCAAAACAGGGACAGTATTTTCCCTGTTGTTCCTTTTGATTTTTCCACACGCGCTTTTCTTTCTTTCTCACTTGCTCCTCTCCCTCGTTCTCTCTCTCCCTCACGTTCCCTTTCATCAGAGGCGGCCTTGATTGAATCTGCCCCAGAGCTGTCCGTCAAGGCCGTCACCTTTCTGCCAATAACAACCACACATGTAATTTTCCATGACATCACCCGGGTCCTTTCCTGCTGAGATTAAACACTCCACTCCACACACAGCGTTTAATGATGGTCCCCCATCTCCTCTCAGGCCCGTCCTCTCTTTCTCTCTTTTCCTATTTCTCTCCCTCTCTCTCTCTCTCTCTCTCTCTCTCTTCCTTTCTCTCTCTCTTGATTTCTCTTTTTCTTTCTTTTTCTCTTTCTTGCTCCCCCTCTGTCTCTCTCCATCTCTTTCTCTCTTTTTCTTTTGCTCCTCTTTTTCTCTTTCTCTCTCTCTCTTTCCCTCTCTCTCTGTCTCCCTTTTCCTCCTTTCTCTTTCTCTGTCTCGCCATGGCTTTTCATCCCCTCTTATTCCTTGCCAGCGCCCATGAGGGTCTTCTTGAGGGATGACAAACCATTTAGGAGACCGCGTGTGATCACACTAACGCTAAGTGCTAGTCTGAATAGAGCAGGATGCTGTGAAACTGTCTCGCTTTTTTCTTTTATATATATAAAAAATGCCAAGGGTGAGGGCACCGCTGAGGTCCATTTGGCATTGCGTTCAAAAGTTAGCACCGCAGCACTTAAGAGCTGTGGCTCACGGGTCGTTATTTGATGTTGGGGGCGGGGGGGGGGGGGTCGGAGAAGTGGATGTTCCCACAGATGGGCGCAGGAGAGGAAGAGGGCTGGTGGCGCAGACAGGAAAAGGGGGTTCAGGAGGTGGGCTCACATTTCTCGGATGACTTTGGTAATGAGGACGACCCCTGGGGGTCAGGCTGTGTGAAGGTCACTTGTAACCCCTGTTTCTCTCTCTCTCTCCCTCTCTCTCTCTCTCTCTCTCTCTCTCTCTCTCTCTCTCTCCTCCCTGCCTCACACCTCTCTCTTTCTCTCTACCTGTTTGCCATCTCCTTTCTCAGGCTCGGTGACGCCCATGTTTGTTCGGCTTCCCTGTGGTGGAATTGGGGTAAGTTCTTTCTTTTTTTAAAAAAAGGATTGTCCATCTCTTTGCTCATCTCCCTCTTTCCCTCCCTCCCTCCCTTTCTCTCTCTCTGTCTCTCTATTTCTCTCCCTCCCTCCCTCCCTCTCTCTCTCTCTCTCTCTGGCTCTCTCTCCCTCTCTCCCTCCAATCCTCTCTTTCTCTCCCTCCACCCCCGCCCCCCCTTTCTCTGTCATGTGTAAATAATGGGCTTGTTTGTTCTCCCACAAGCCCCCAACCCCCACCTCCAGCAGCAACAAAAACTGTTGCTCTGCTTTCCACCGAGCGGGTAATTGTATCCAGATGTTTTCTATAAACAAGCTGTGTGCTCTGTGTGTGTGTTTGCGTGTTTAAGGGGGAGGGGGGTCGGGGGGTTGCTGTGTATGCATCTATAAGCTGTGTGTGTGTGTGTGTGTAAGAGAGAGAGAGACAAGGGATGGTGCAGGAGACCTGTGCACGTCAGTAGACAACGTGCCAAATCAGTCAGGTATGGGCTGACCTGTGGACCAGGCCTAGCACCAGTGGCTATCTGGTTGACACATCTCCAGGTGGCATTGCTGTTCTGAGATCAGCTATTAGTTTGGTGCAGCAAATGTTAAGTGCTGGGGTTATTAGCCAGGGGCTACTGAGCACTCTGGACACTCAGTACAGCCCCATCAGGAGAACTAGTCAGCTGACACCCACACAGGAAAGAATGAAACTACTGAAGCAAATGAAGAAAACAACTATCCCACTTTGAAAGTCTTGATGATGTTGTTTACTACTTTGGGAAAATGTGTGCAAAATGAATGCAGTTTTGGTCATCGGTAAGAGGGCTCTTGGTCAGTTGTAAAAGATATATATATTTTTTTTTTTTTTGTTTGGGTCAGTGTCTGTCCATGGCCTAATGCACACATGCCTCATTACCTGGGCAGAGATAAGTGTGGAAGGAGCAGGTACTGGAGGGTGTGAGCATACATATTGGCAAACTCATTTCTGTGGACGTGCGTGTATTTGTGTGTGTGTGTGTGTGTGTGTGTGTGTGTGTGTGTGTGTGTGCGTGCTTGCATGCGTGCCTGTTTGGGGAGAGGGGGGGGGGTGGGGCAGGGCGGGGGGGTGATGGATCACAGGTCCAGTGGCCCTCTAAGCAGCGGGAGAGCGTTGCCGGTGAGAAACACAAGGGCTCTGGACTCTTTTATGGAAATGGAACAAAATTGTTGTCTTCCTGCGTTCTCCACACAGTCTCTCCACTCCCAGAAATTACCCTGTCAGTGTGAGGATAAACTGCATTTATTCATTCCAACACGCTCCTGAGCCCCCACCATACACACACACACACACACACACAAACATACACACACACACACACACATGCACACACACACACACACACACATGCATGCATTCCCCCCTGCACGCATACACAACACTCACACATACACACACATGTAACCCCCCGCCCCACGCGCATATACGCACATGCAATCCCCCCCACCACGCACACGCACGAGCAGGCACACACACACACACACACACACACACACACAAACTTCACCTACACACCATGTACCACCCCCACACCTCCTGCTAGCTGTCTTCATGTGCCTATCTCCCTCACCCATAAACTCCCCACCACCCACCTCCCACCCACCCCCACTTTCTCTGGCAAAACTTCTGCACATACTTACCATTTCTGTTTCTGGATCCTTTCTCTCTCTTTCTTCCTCCCCTGCTTCTCTCTCTCCCTCCCTACCTCCCTCCCTCAGGCACCCACTTGCATACTCACCCACTCGTTTGGTTTCGTTGCTTTGCCTTTTTTTTTTTCAATTTTTCTTCCTCTCTCTCTCCCTCCCTCCCTCCCTCCCTCTCTCTCTCTCCAAGTCGTTTTTGTATCATAAATGCACCACAGGCTCGTAATTCGTGACAAAGTCATTCTTGGCCTGGCTTGAAAAGGCTGCAGTTTTTTTTTTCCTTCATTTTTTTAAACTTTTTTTTTTTTAACGTTTTTTTTTTAAAGTGCTGCCCTTGAGCTCTCAGTGCCATTGCAGGCAGAATTCATAAATTGCCAGCGAGCACGTCCGCTGAGTGGGAGACAGCGCTTTACTGAGGCCAGGCAAGTGCCTAAGCAGGTCACCAAACTACCCTACCCCCGGACACATCCACACCCTCACTCCCATCCCCACCCTGGCCCGTTATCCCTGCCTCGTGAAATTTGGGCCTTCAGTCTTAACACACCAGTCAAAACCCAAGAATTTAGTCCTTTGTCATCAAGCCATGGGCTCAGGAGAAAGACAAAATGGTCGCTTGTTATAAAATTTGTTTTTGTGAAGAGATTTTTAAAAAAAAAGTCCTCACAGTGGCTCTCTCAGGTGCTTGGCTGTGCCTTATTGAAATACCACCTGTCGAGGTGCAGGCCGTAAATCACCTAAGAAATGTCCTTGTTGATTCTGCTGTGTGTACACACTGAACTCGTGCTCGTGGCTCTACCTGCGTTTGTGTGGTTTTGTGTGTGAGAGTGGGTGGGTTTGTGTGTGTGTGTGTGTGTGTGTGTCTGCGTGCAGATTTGTGGGTGTGTAAAAGAATAAAGATGAAAATAATTGTTGGACATTAGTAACGTGGAAAGAAAATGTGAGAATGTAAGCTAGCACGTGCAAGCCCGTGTGTTTTTGTTTCTGTTTGTGACGCCTGTGTGTGTATGAAAGTGTGCAGTGTATATGTGTGTGTGTTGTGTGAGACGACAGGTCTGCATGTGAGGCTGAGGTTTGTGGGGTGGGGGGGTTATGGAGGGGCTGTTCTGGGGCAGTAATTGCAGGCTGCGGGGCAGTCGTGTGTTAGCATAATAAGTTGTGACTGATGAATGGCTGGCCTCTGTCTCTGGCCTGGCTGGGAATTCCCCTCGCTGGAACCTGAGCTCTCGCCAGCCCTAACCCCCCCAACAACCCCCCCACCCCCATGCTCCAACGTCGCCTGTTTGCGCTGCATGTCGCAGAATAAATGCCCCCTTCCCAGTACCCACTCTGCCCTCTCGCACACTCAATGCCCTTTCTTGCACACCCGCTGGCCCCTTCCGTGCCCTCGCTGCCCCCGCTGGTGCACCCAGCACCCTGCCCCCACGCACCCCGCCCCATGCCCCGCTCGGACACTGAGACGTGGCGTGCACCCTGTCACCTCTGTACAGTAATACCCAGCTAATACCCTTGCTGCAACCCCCCCTCTCACACTCTGTGCCGGGTCAGTCAGCGCCCTCTTGCCCAGTTAAAGTAGCCTTTCACACACTCACTGCCCTCTCTTGCACTCCCATGGTCATACTGTAAATTCTGCCCATGCACACTCAGTCACTGCTGCCTAGCTGCCTACTGATTTATACCTGCTGCCCCAGAGTATCAGTAGTGCACCACCCCTCAGTTTTACTAAAGGTGGGGTAGGGGTTGTATTTTAGCAGGATGTTTTGTCATATTTCTTATTATTGTCTTTACATCCAGATAGCTTTGGATACAGACATGGAGTAAAGTGTCTAACAAAACAATATATTGCATTATGACTAGCAGTCATTGTGTACTTTTACAAGCTGACTTATTCTTGCTAGCTTTTCCGTCATTCCCATACACCGCCTTTAAGTTTAGAACACACGTGTATTTTGTTGTTTAAAGGTATAGAGCTGTCTCATTGTTACACTGTGTGTCTGTGTGTGTCGAGTCACGTCTTTGACAGAGTCTGTTTTGTCTGTGGTTCCTTCATTCACGTGGGTAAACAGGAGAGTGAAAGCTGTCCCAGAGGTGTG
>CM059269.1:9817411-9832411 GCA_030347295.1 Setipinna tenuifilis
GTGTGTGTGTGTGTGTGTGTGTGTGTGTGTGTGTGTGTGTGTGTGTGTGTGTGTGTGTGTGAGGTTCTCCAACCCAGCTGCCCTCACTGGAAAAAAGCATTAAGAGAGAGAGAGAGAGTGAGTGAATGATGAGAAAGATTTGTCCCTGGAGGCTTCAAAGCAGGGAAAGAATGTTCATCTGAGGAAAAAAAAGCATCTGTGTCTGACTGCATGTATCTGTGCACATGTGTGTAGGTGTGTGTTTCAGTGTTAAAAAAAAAAAAAATGTTTGATTTTGCAGAATGGCTTTGCTGTGGTGCGACCCCCAGGACACCATGCAGAAGAGAGCACCCCCATGTAAGTCCAAACACACACACACACACACACACACACACACACACACCTTCATGTCTCAGTCAGGGAGACTCACATCACTCACCCATCACAGTCCACAGTAGCAGCCGCAGCCCTACACTAATACAGCATTGCATCACCCCTGCTGCCACTCGTTTGCTCTTCCTCTTCTTTCTCTCTCTGTCTTTTTTTCTCTCTCTCTCTCTTATACACTCTATCTCTCGCTCTCTGTCTGCCTCTTTCCCATCCTCTTCTCCCATGGTTCCAAGGCCTGCCTCTTCTTTTCCCAGACACCCATACAGTGCTAAATGAAATCCAGCTTAGCGTCAGGCTCCCCGGCCAAGTGTTTGGGGAGGTAAGTAAGTCGGCGCAGCCCCCACTAGGAGCAGGGGTGAAGAGCCGATCATTTTCACACGCTGAGGCGAGACAAGGCGAGACGAGATGAAGACCAATAGCTCCAGCACATAACAGATCAGCTAAACATTAGGAGACTCTGCTCTAGGAGCATTCACTGTGAGTCATCAGCACTGACACTGTATCATTCTCCTGAGAAACCAGATTCAGATGTTCATCAAGTCAGCTGTAGCACAGTTTACATTCATGGTGAAGTGTGTCCATTTAAAAGCATGTTATATATGTGTTTTATGGAGCCCATAGATCTTTATACAGGGCTCATTCTGCCTTGAAAGGCACCCAAGCTCTAATTGAGCTCTGGCGTTTGGGTTCTGGGTTTCGCGTGGTGGGGTTTGCGGTTGGGCAGGGCGAGGCCGTGATTGTGGCCGTAAAGCAGAGAGAGGCAAGCCCAGCCGAGCTGAGCGTTGGGAGAGGAGAGCAGGGCTGTGGGCCAGCGGCCAGCACACGGCCCCGGGGTTCTCCTGCCTGATGTAAGGCCTAAGACGTGTGGCTGAATCACCACCACCACCACCACTACTGACAAACATACTGTAGGAGAGAGCCAAGGTGGAACTCTCCAGATAACCACACTCATGCATACCCTTCTCAATACATCACACAACAGCTGACTTGTTTCTTCCCTTTTTCATTTCATTTCTTTTCTTTTTTTTCTTTTCAAACAACAGGGGATTCTGCTATTTCAACTCTGTGGCCATCGCAGCGAAACTCCTACAACAGAGACTCAACGTCAGCAAGATTCTGATTGTGGACTGGGTGAGTGGACGTTTCGAAAAACTAGGAAGCATTCACAACACAAGAATGAAAGCAGGAAAAAATGCAATTATACCTTCTATCAAGTCACTGCATTAAAACCCCCCTGAACATAACTGAACACAATGCATTGTCCATGCACACACACCATAGCTTTCAGCATTCAGGTTAAGGCCATTCAGCAGAATCACAGAAAACTGTAACAAAGTGTCACCGCATCCCTGCATTGTCCCCGTTGACCCAAACAGCACAAAATGGCCAAACCCACTCCAGAGCAGGTCTGGAGGAACACTGGACTCCTCTCTCTTCACTGGGCTGTTGTATAGGCACTGCAGCATGGCATGGGTCAGTCGGCCGGTGTGTGTGGGGGGGGGGTAGACGGGCCGTTATGTAGGACAGGGGCTGTCCTGTCTCCCGGCGGCGGCGGCAGCATGAAATGCGGCCACATGCACAGGAAGGCCGGTGGCGTCACGGCTGGCCTCTGGCCCCTCGACGGGCCGAGCGAAGGGGCTCCTGGTGTCTTTGAAATGGCTTTCATTTCCTCCCCGTCTGTCACAGCCACTGCCTCTCAGACGCTGCCGCTCACGCTCACAGAGGCCCGCGAGACACATACACACTCACACTGACACAGACACACACTCACAGACACATTCTCACACACACTCACTCAGACACATTCTCACACACACAAACACACACAGTCACACAGACACACACACACACTCACACAGACAGGCATGTGAGTAGCTGTGGAAAACTCTTGCTAGACCAAAAAAATGTCACCAAAAGAAAGACAAATTTAACAGGTTATTTCTCAAAATAGTTTTTGTTTCAGCGCGAGGATATTTAAGACTTACAAATGTGTTCTGCAGCACAGCATCTGATGCTGTCATTATCATGCTGAAGAATTTCTCGCTCTCTCCATCACCTGCGGACGCAGACGCAGCAAAAAAGCATTGCCAAATTGTTTATTCAGTGCGGATTAGAAGGAACAGTGGAAATATGAGCGTAACCAATGGTCTCTCTTTCTTGCAGGACGTCCACCATGGCAACGGAACCCAGCAAGCCTTCTACAGCGACCCCAACATTCTCTACGTGTCTCTCCATCGCTACGACGACGGCAACTTTTTCCCGGGCAGCGGGGCACCTGATGAGGTAAAAATGGCTTTTGGTTTCTGATCAAATTGCCCATCCCCCCCCCCCCATCCCCACTCTCATTGGTTAGTGTCGGGGGCTGTTCATCGCACCCTCTTTAATAAGACAGCAAATGATCCTCCTGGCAGAAATCAAAGCCTAGGCCGCCTCTGATCCAATCTGCCCTCTTCTCCGAGGCAGCCCTCATTAATACTGCATCCTTTAATCTTTTATTAGCAGGGAGAGCGCCATCCCCGCAGCCTGGCAGCATAAAGCAGCCCTCGCTGAAGGATCGCCTCTTAATTGACTCAATTGTGGGGCTAAATGTTGTTGTTAGTCAGCGGCACATTGGCAATAATGAGAGGCAAATCCAATTACTCCTCTTCCTAATATTGTCTTTAGTGCTTTTCTCTGACACCTCCCTAATTGTGCCGTTTCCCTGAAGACAGTTTAGTTTGATATGGACTTTAATGACCGGATCATTAGCAGACCTCATCCACAGTCTCTCTTTACCACATAGTTTGAAAAGCATGGTTGTCTTTAGTGCCTAAACAAAGCGCAGCTGTTTGCGCACTCACTCGTCTGACATTGCACAACTTAGTCAAAGCAAAACAGCATTACTAATTCACTCCTTGGCCACACACAACTGCAGTTATAGCTAATAGAATTTAAAAATTGGAATGTGTCTTACTTAAGTTTGTGTGTATGTGTGTGTGTGTGTGTGTGTGTGTGTGTGTGTGTGTGTGTGTGTGCGTGTGTGTGTGTGATCTCTAGGTGGGCAGTGGTCCTGGCGTAGGCTTCAATGTGAACATGGCCTTTACTGGTGGGCTGGAGCCTCCTATGGGTGATGCCGAATACTTGGCAGCTTTCAGGTAAGATGCCAAAACGATCTGGAAAAAGAACCCCTTTTTATTGGTGTTTTGTTTATTTTTTGTTTTTATTTTATTATATATTTTATTTTATTTACCCTCCTTCCTTGTGTGCATGGTTTTGTTTCATTTGTTTTTGTTTAAAAATAAAAAAGAGCCCTTGTATTGTATTTCGCATCCCATACTCTGGCAAAGTGCTAACTCCTCAGGCTTTACTTAGTGTAGTGTGATCCCCCATCGGTGCTGTCAGGGGCTGGATTTACTGCTCCGCTTCCTCTCCTCCTCGTCCAGATGCAGAGAGGGGGCAGAATGTGCTGTACTGAAAGGGATGTGTGGGAGCTAGCCTGCGTGGAGAGGCTGTAGATGGATGAAATCCGAGAGGGCCTGCGAGGTGGCAGCACCTTAAGCCACCGTGTCGAGGCTTAGTGGGAGGCAGTGGGGGCTTGTTGGCGACAGCCGCTTGGTTAACAAGGCTTGTTTTAGAGCCCTCTGCAGCTTCTGAATCCTGGAGCTGAATGAAAGCAGTTACGCTCTTGCAGTGAGGGGGACTGTTTACTGCTGTCACCAGTGTGATGCTGTTCAATCTGAATGGATCGCATACAGTATATGGGTCCTTTTAGGAGCTGCTTCATTTTTAGAGATTTGTAAACACGCGTGTATATCTGAGAAGTTGTGTTGGGTCAGGGAGAGATCTTTAGAGTGTTTCTCTAAAAAACAATGACTCGTGACTTTCTGTCGAAGCCGACCCCCCCCCCCCCACTATAACCCCTCCAGCCCCCCCCCACACCACACACCACCCCAAAACCGTCTCTTTTATCTGTCTTGTATGATGAGGGCCTTTCAAGGCGTGCCAGTAGGGCTGACATCCATTAGCCCCGCTGTCTGAGGCTATTAATAACCCCTACGCGCCCCTCCCCCCCCCTCCCTCGGTCTTCCGTGCCTCGCTGCCCCCCAGGGAGCAGGGTGCGGGTCCGATTCGTGCCGCCCCACCTCGGGCGCGCTTTGAACTGGCCCTCTGCTGCTCAACGCGTTCAGGCTGCGGCTGCAGGTGAGCCGGCCAGCCGGCTGGCCGTTAAAGCACAAAGGAGGGTGATCGGCTTCACCCCACCCCACTCATCTCCCCTCCCTCAAACCCGTCTTCTGCACGTCTTTTGAGGGGTTCATCTCTCTCTCTCTCTCTTTCCCTCTCCCTCGCTCTCGGTACCCCCGCTGAGCTGTCGGCGAGGAAGTGTGGCTGTAAATCTCTCCAGGCGGAGGGAGCTCTTCCCTGATAGACTGCCGCCGCCGCCCACCGCCCGCTGCCGCTGCCGCCGTCTCTGGCACGCTCTCCTCACGCACGCACGCCCTAAACGATGCCAGCTGGGTCACAGGCACTTCCCCTCCCTGACCCACCGCGAGGATTTGTCACGTACACATCCCACATGTGCAGCCACCACACTGAGGCATGGTCCTCTGCCCTTCTCTTATACACACACACACACACACACACACACACACACACACACACACACATACACCCAACACAGAATCTTTAGATCCTGAGCTAAAGCTTCATCAAGACGTTTGCACCTGGCCCTGCAGACTTGATTAATAGTATTTCTCAATGTGCTCCATTAATTCATTTTTTGATGCTGTTTCAGTGAATTTTTGGAAACTGCAATTAAATTGTATAAGCCTATGTACTAATTTGTGTGAAACCGTTGTTGAATAGTTAAGCCGTTTTTTAAGTGAATCATATAGACCTTTCAGTAGGTCGTGAGAACCCCTCAATGACTCAGCTGAATGAGGCAGAGCACTGTGATTCATGTTCATCTCATTTTTGTGAATGAAATTTAAGTGCATAGGCTGCCCTCATTGTGAGCTGCGTCAGTGTGCAGTGATGCCTGAGTCAGTGTTAGTCAAACTGTCAAAAGGGCGACTTGCTCTCCATTCGTGGCTCCACTCTTTTTTTTTCTTCCCTTTTATTCTCTTCTTCTCTTTTTCTGAATGAGCAAGGCTGTGAATGAACAGCCCTCTTTCAATATCTCTCTCTTTCTCTCTCTCTCTCTCTTTCTCTCTTGCTTTCTCCTTTTCTCTCCCTCTCTTTTTTCACTCTCTGCCATATGACTCACACGGGCCTACCTCGTTGCCAGCACCTCTCCTCCAGCCTTGGCATGGAACGGAAATCCGGTCGCAATACTCATGCGCAGTCCGCAGAAACACCGCTGCTATTTTGGAGTCTGTCCGCACCCGCTCAGACACACTCCGCGGGTCCCGTTCCCTCCACTACCCAGAGTGCCACGTCATATCCACAGCACACAGTCCTGGGTTTGGACACCAGCTTTGAACAAGTTGGATCTGCCAACATGGTTTTTTGACGAGGACACTGTAAAACAGAGTGGAGATGACCAGACAGGGCTGCATTTGCTCAACCCTAGACCATTATTGAGGGCACATCATCAAACACCTCTTCTTTAAGCTTTGTTGACGTTTCCCAAAATCATGCACCAAATCACCTCATTCCTAATGACCCCCTGTCTGCTGTTGAGACTATTGAGACAGCAAGATGAGACCCCATTGCTGTGTGCTGTGGAGAAGCAGAGCATCTCCAGTGAGCTCCAGCAGCAGCCTGGTCAGCCAGTGCTGCACTTCGGCCCAAACGGACTCGCTGGAGCCGGTGAGGATGGAGTAGAGAGGGCTCTCCCCCCCTCCAACCATCCCCCCACCCCCCAGGCCCCTGTCCCATCTTCTCATCCTCTGCCCTGCCGCAGCTCTGTTCACAGCGCGCTTATTTACTGCTCCCAGCAGAGTGGGGAGGGCAAGCACAACAGCTCAT
The DNA here is from genome assembly GCA_030347295.1 of Setipinna tenuifilis. Classification (NCBI taxonomy): domain Eukaryota; kingdom Metazoa; phylum Chordata; class Actinopteri; order Clupeiformes; family Engraulidae; genus Setipinna; species Setipinna tenuifilis. Next base: position 9,823,727 of record CM059269.1, read on the forward strand.
ATATCTCTCCGTCTCTCGTCCTTTCCTCCCCCACCGCACACCACCCCACTTTTATACACCTCCCTCCCTCTCTCCCTCCCTCCCTCCCTCCCTCCTCCTCCTACACACACACACACACACACACACACACGCACACACACATCCCTGCTCCTCTGTTCCTCTCCCCTTGTTTCCCCTCTCCTAGTTGTGCTTTGTTGGCCCTGTGAGACAATGCGTGCCTTGCGGGCAGCACCTTCTTATTTAGCCCAAGCCAGTGCCACGTTGCATTTGCAGGGGATCAAGCCTGAGATGCAGAGGGAGAGGGAGAAAAAAGATAAGAAAATTGGTTGTAATGAAAAGCAGAAGCCCAGGCACTCTCACCATGAACTTGGAAACAGAGAGGAGAATTGAAGTTAATTCAAACCAGCTCTCCGCAATGCCAGATGACAGGGCTTTGAAGTGTTTTTTGCCTCTCTCTCCTTTCTCTTTCTCACTCACTCCTTTGCCTTCTCTCTCTCTCTCTTGCTCACTCTCTCTCTTTCTTTCTCTTTGTTTTCTACAAGTGGAGCGATTGAAAAAGCCTTTGAGCCTGACAGATAACCATAGCTAGAATTAACCCTTTGTAGGTCCCTGGTTGTGGTTCAGCAAGCCTTGTTTGACATTTTTTTAATAAGCAGGCCCCAAGTGTTCACCTAAACCTCCACTGGCAGGCGTCTGTCTGAGGATTAAGTAACATTAAGGCGCAGATCGATTTTCAGATGCCTCGTGATCCCCACCCCACAAATACCCCTGCACTCCTACTCCCCAAGACCTGCAATTTGTCTCAGACCTTTTCAAGAGGAAATCTGCATGGACTATTGCTAATTACCAGTCATAAATCTAAGCCAAGCGCATCCAGTTTGATGCTTGCGCCTTCCTTTCACCGACTCTGAGTGCTCGAGAAATCCTCCCCTAAGCAGCGAGCATGACTGTCTCTGCTCCCCTGAGGAACAGCTTGGCTCCAAACGGAGAATGGGGATTTGAAAAGTGCAGGAAGGGAGTGAAGTTTGGGTGGAGGAGCGGAATGAGGATATTGTGAGAGAGGGAGGTCTACACCACTCTTGTCAGTGTCATTTTTAGCAAAGATACAGATGGGGAGGGGAGGAGGAGGAAAAAAGGAGTAGAAACCTCAAGTTGGATTGCAGAGGGTGCGAGTGACTGCAGGATGCTCATGGCTCTTCACAACTGGCGGCTGTGGGAGATAACATTGCTGGAGCCTTCAGGGACTGGGTTTTCCATCTTTCTCTGTCTTCCTCTCTGTCTCTCTGTGTCTCTTTCTGTTTTTCTCTGTCTCTCCTCTGTCTCTCTCTCTCTCTCTCTCTCGCTCTGGCTGACTGTGTTCCAAGGGGATCTGGCAGAAGCTGAAGTGTTGCTCCACGCCCTCTGCATGCTCCGCCAGTCCTCCCTCTGACTCATTTTTGGCGGCATTTCCCTCAAAACAGGGAAGACACGAAGGTGAGGAGGAGGAGGAGGAGGAAGAGGTGGAGGAGGAGGAGGAAGAGGAGGAGGAGGAAGAGGAGGCACAGGGACCCGTCGGCTCAGGATGGCCAGAGAGAACCACATCACAGCATCACACTCAATACGACTGGCGTAGTCTGGTCTGTGCGTGTGATGGTGTGCAGCACAATGACTGCTTTCAAGCCTTCACTGATCCCAGTGGCTCCCAGTGCTCAGAATAAGTGGTCTCTCACCCCCTCTGCTCTTGATGTTGGTTCATAGTGTTGGGTGGTGTGTGTGTGTGTGTGGTGGGGGGGGGTGTTGGGGGGGGGGTGTGGACACATTTCACACTCCCCTCTCCTATTACTATGTCATGGAGTTCGTGCAAAAATTCCTCCTGTTTCGCCATGCCGTCGGCCCTGCTCTTTCTCCAAATATTTATTTGACCATGAAATGGATAGTCTCCTTCATTTCATCGCCCGATTGGAGTAACACGGGCGCGATGAGAGAAGCTGTGTCATGACTGCGTGTCAGAATTCGGAGCGCCTGTACCAAGTTCTGCCCCAAAGACGACCTGACAAGAATCCCTCTAATTGGTGCGAAAGGGTACGCTCCCAGTAGGCCTTTAGAGGAGGTCTCGGCGAGCCTCATTCCACCTTTTATGTTCCTGATCTGCAGATTGCCGTGGTGTTTAAGGGGGTCTATCCATCTAAGCTTGGGAAGGCCATGTCTGCGAAATGGAGAGGCAGAGAGGGAAAAAGGATCCTGCCAAGTGGGTTTGGAAGGGCTGGAGGCCTGTGCTCTCTCCCTAAGCTCCAGACACTGAGCTCAAGCATCCCAGGCCTTTGAAGATCCCACTGAGACAGTGAGAAAAAGTGGAGGAGCCCCCACCCATCTTCACTCCGTACCTCTCGTCTCGTCTCCTCTCTTCTTTTCTCCTCTCTTCTCTTCTCCGCCACTTTACGCAGATGATCTGATCTTCGCTCCTTTATTAGGCACGGCCCCAGTTAACAAGCCCCAGGATGTGCGAAGGTTAGATAGCGTGATGGCTTTTTGGGAGAGCAGACCAGGTGGACCTGGGTGTTTTTGGATCTCGGGGCCCTTTGTGTGCGTGAGGTGTGCAGATTACCCCCACCAGGTCAGAGGGATTTTTTTTTCTTTTTTCGGAGAGGCCCGGAGAAGCCTCTTGTGAGAAATGTTGTGAGTTGTGAGAACAAAGTTCCCGCTAGGGCTTGCCTCCACCACCCTCTCCATTTCATGCTCCCCTGCTAAGAGTCATGACAGGCAGTCCCTGTGGAGATCACCCTGTGCCTAAAGCCCACTGATCTCATGGGGGCAATTCCTCTTTTTCAGCCCCACACACACACACACACACCTAAGCAAATGTTCCACATTTAGCCCCGATCGTGTCTGTCTGAGTGTAGATGAAAGCAAAGGTCTGGTCCCAGTCGAGTCGAGTCGGGGAGTGAGACTCTTCTCAAGGCGAGGTTGAAAGGGTTACGAGTCTGGTTTGACTTTTATTCATTGCGTATCTGTGTGGTCCAGACAATGATTCATCCATCACTGTTCAATTCTATTCGGTTAGCTTCAGGAATGATCGCTCACGTCAGCGAGCAGCCATAAAACACAAACGAGCTGACAAGTCAGCTGACATACACATCGAAGCAGTCTCACACACACACACACACACACACACACACACACACACACACACAGATACACACATACAGAGAAATGCACAACACCACCACCCCTACTTTAACTATGCAAACCATAAATTCCAGTGTTTTTAACCTAATTAGTTAGATTCCTTTTCATCTTCACATTGGTGCAGACTGATTCATTGGAAGCGTTGTGAAATCCCCCGTAATGTGCATTTCACACGCATCCGCTGTCACACGCATTCAAAAGCCCCTCATAAACGCCGGGACAGATAATTGATCATCGAGGAGTGTCACGCCTGTTGCATGAAGGCAAGGTGACGGGAGGAATGTGACGAGGCCAGCATATTTGACGGCTGCCTGTTCCCATTCACTTCAAAGCACTTGTGTGAGAGAGCAGGGAGGGGTGGGGGTGGGGGTGGGGGCGGCCTGCCCACATCACCACCACCACCACTAGCACTGCTGTCATTCCTAAAGCAACCCCCCACTGTCTTTCTCAACCCCCGCCCTCTCCTCAACTCGGGCCGCCCCCACCCCCTTCCCGTCCTGGTCTGTGGCTGGCCCCTGGAGCGCCTGTGGTCCTGTTCTCCAAAGAGCCCCGGCCTTTCATGTCGGAGCTGGGCGGTGGGGAGACGTGGGAGCCCGGCGCTTTGCTGTGGTCAGACAGCCACACTGGCCTGGCAGGTCCAGTGGGCCTCCCTCAGCGAAGTGTCACCTGTGGTGGAAACCCAGGGAGAGACAGGCCCCGGAGAGGAGAGGAGAGGAGCGGGGTTGAGGAGGTTTTGGGGGGGTGGGGAGTGGAGGAAACTCGGCTCTTTGTGCAACAGTTCAGCCCTCTGAGAAAACACACGTACCCCCTTCACCAGGAAAACAGTTCACCATGTCAGACATAAAGCTCTCCTTGAGAGTGCGGTTGTCCACCATGCTTTTATATGGACAGCTGTCATGAGGTTTTTGCGAGGTTATACTTAAAATTATGTAATCTGTGACGTGTTTGCAAAAAGCCCTGACCAAAACCCTCTGCTGCAGAGAAGCACAAGGAAAGCCTGTAGGGGTGTGCTGAGCTCTTGCTGAAGGTCCCAGCTGCCTTTTGGTTTGTTTTGCAAGCTAAAGAACCTACATTTGCACTACTACTTGTTTTGATTTTCTTTTTTTCTTTTTTTTCCCCATGAGTTTTTCTGTATTTTTTTTATACATATATATTTTAATTTGAGCCTCGCCAGCTCAGCATGCATACTCAGATGCACACACACACACACACACACACTTACACACACACAGTCACCCAGTACCAGCAGTGCTGACAGGTCATGTCTCACTGCCCACATTGACCTTACCCCCTGACTGTGTCTGTGACGCAGGCAGTAAACTCCCAGCAGCCCTCCTCTCTGGGGTCTTAGACCTCCTAAAAATACACGCAGCCCTCCTTGCGTAGGGCACCCAGCCCCCAGGGGCACAGGCAGCTGGGGTGGGGTGGGGTGGGGTGGCGGCGGCGAGGTGCAGCTCACGGCCCAGTGAGGGGGGTGTCGGTGAAGGGGGAGGTTGGAGGTTGGCGTGGAAGCGCCTGGCGCAGCTTGTAATTGTGGCGAGCCAGGGCGAGCGCAGGATGGAAAGAATGAGGCCCCCGAGCTCAGCTGCAGGCCGCCAGGCCAAGCCCGACCCAGCCAGGCCCGTCCCGACCCACTCCAGCCCGGCACAGCCCAGCCCACTCAGGAGTTCCCGGGCCTGCTGCCCACCCACAGCCAGCCCAGTGCAGCCCCAGCGCAGGCCAGCGCCATGTTTCTGAGGTCGGGAAAGTAGAGGGCGGCGCTCCAGCGGCATACAGCCACCGCTAATGCATGGGTCCGGCCAGGAAGCCAGCAAACACCAACACACGCTCCAGTGTGTGACGTACGTAGAGTACACATGGTTGACCAACTGTATGCAAACATGCAGTGGACCATCAGCGTGCAAAAAAAACACATGAGAATTCCCTGTGGCATACACAATAATAATAATAATAACCTTTACTTGTATAGCACAGTTCATACATACAAGGTGCAGCTCAAAGTGCTTTACGGTTTGGGAAGGTCACAAACAAAACAGCATTTCTTGCAGTCCAATGGCATCGGAGTAATTGTATGCAATAATGGAGTGGCATAGTGTTTTAGCAATGCACAGATACTACATATGCGTAGATGGGTAGTATGTGTTCTGTACTACGGAAATGCACAGCTGTGTGATGTGATGGCTGACTGGACTTCAGGACGGACAACAACCCAGTAGTAGATACTTCCATAGTACAATGGTAGTAGAATGCTAACCTAGCGGGCTGTTCGAGAAACACACCCCAGGTCTGTATCGGAGACAACCAGCTATAGAGAGAAAACAGTCTCCACTGAGCCAGACATGGGTGTTAGTCAGGTTAGGATAATAAAGCTGTCTTATTGCTGTGGCCCTATTTGGGTCGTCCAGGCCCTGAGTGTTCAAAGGGCAGGATTACAGTAACTGCCCCCATAAAACCCATGCCAGAGTAACCACACATCATCCTCGCCCGCAGCATGGGAGAGCCTGGTGGTGTGTGTGTGTGTGTGTGTGTGTGTGAGGGGGGGGAGAGAAAACACTGAGCACTCTCGCTCTACACCCTGAGCGCGCTCAGCTGAGCCTGGTGTTGCAGAAACGTCTCCACAGAGAGCCGTTTTCAGCACGGACCAGCGGCCAAACCCTCTTCCTCCCTCCCTCCCTCCATCTCCCCATCCCTCCCTCTTTCTCTCCCTCTCCCTCTCTCCACTCTTCCTTTCCTCTCCTCTCCTTTCCTCTCCTCTCGCCATCCCTCCATCCCTCCCTCTTTCTCTCCCTCTCCCTCTCCACTCTTCCTTTCCTTTCCTCTCCTTTCCTTTCCTCTCCTCTCGCCTTCCTCCTCCTAAATTTCCCAGCTGGAGAGAGGAGCATTAAAACTCCACCATCTTAATATAGTCTCACAGCTGTGACCGCCCCTGGAATGCGCGAGGCGAGAGAGAGGCCAGGCCAGGGACGATAAGACCGAGCGCGCTCATAACATCCGCCCACCTAATCGAGGCACACCATCTTTTCTGTCTCGCTCAGCTCATTTGCTGTGACGCGCGCCCTGATAACCTTTCCTGCGTCAGGGGCCATCTCCCCGGATCTCTCCCCCTTACACACATATACACACACACACACACACATGCATGCATACACACACACACATACCCACACATGCGTGCACATACACACACACACGCGCACACATACACACACACACACACACACATACATACATACACACACACATACCCACACATGCGTGCACATACACACACACACACATGCGTGCACACACACACACACACACACACACACACACACACACACACACACACACACACACACACACACACAGACAAAATGGGGTGAGTGGAGAGGGCCAAAGCCCCTGTGGGGACAGATTGGCGGAGGGCACAGTGGGGCTGCTGTGAGTTATTTCACGCCATGCAAGCGGCCCAGTCGCTGTGTCATCCAACCCCTCCGAGCACAGACACGGGCAGGCAGGGGCTCTCCTCTTCTCCACCGACACCGCTGCAGGCCAGCCCTGGGGCAAGACGGCCTGAGCAGCTGCTCCACAGGGCTTTTTCTTTCTTTCTTCTTTCTTTCCTTCTTCTTCTTTCTCTCGTTTTTTTTTAAGTGTTTCCCTTTTTCTTCCCTTCCTTTTTTGTAAAAACTTTAAGCCAGGGAGTCGTTGGCCGCAACAGCAATGAGCCATAAAGACACATTCCTCCCACAAATGATCAGCCATGCTGAAGTCATAGGATGTTGGGTGTTTTGTGGAGGTTTTTTTCTTGTGAGTGCGTGTGTTGGGAAAAGCTGGAAGGAGGAAGTGTGTTTTTATTTTTATTTTCACACCTCTCTAGCTAGTGGGACAAGAGGTAAACAACTGCGTCTGGATGCCCTTGCATATGTGTGTTTGTTTGTTTGTTTGACCATGAAAGTGATGTTTATTTTTTGTATCTGTTGTCCACAGGACGGTGGTGATGCCCATTGCCAACGAGTTCGCCCCAGACGTGGTGTTGGTCTCGTCGGGCTTCGACGCAGTGGAGGGCCACCCGCCGCCCCTGGGAGGATACCGCCTCACCGCTAAATGTGAGTATTTGTTGTTCCCCGTTACTTAACATCCACAGCCCAAAAAAGTACTGTGTGTCATTCGGTGTTGACCCCAGCCTGCTCCCCTCGTCTTTGTTGTTTTTTTTCGCATTCACACACTGTCTGTCTCTGTCTGTCTGGCTGTCTCTCTCTCACTCTCACTCTCACTCTCTCTTGCTCTCTTGCTCTGTCTCTGTCTGTCTGTCTGTTTGTCTCTCTCTTTGTCACTCACACACATACACATACACACATACAAGCACCCACACACACAAACTACATCTCTTGTAGCATTTTGTATGTCTTCTCTGTAAATTCTTCTATTTCTGTACATGCTTTCTCCATCTGTCCCTTCTATTGTGGCCTGTAGCCTGTGGTCAGAGCCGGACAAGGAAAAAAATAGCATAGACATGCCCTCTTACTCCAGACCATATACAGCAAGACCAGGTCCCTTTTGTTTACTTACCTAAGATCGCAATGCTTGTTTTTGTGGAATTGTTACCTTCAAAAGCCCCCGACCCCTGGGACGCACACATCGCTGCCTAGAAAAAAAAACAAACACAGCACACATTGCCACTCCAGTGATGTGTGGCGTTATCTGCTTTGGAATTGTTTTCTTGAAAACACTGACCTGCAGATAGCATTCCTCTCCTGTGTTTGTACTCGGGTTAATAGTGATTTTAAAGCACCTTGAAATGGTGCCCGCATACCCCGCGGTCTAATGCGATTACTGGGCCACTTTTGGACTTTCAAAGCCCTTTTGGGGGAGATTACATCTCTCTCAGCTGCTGCTGCACGAGCACTTCTGAAACGAGGCGAACACAGGCAGGCTGTTGACTGTTGCAGAGGGGGGCAGCGCTGTGGAGTGGAGTGTAGTGGTGTGGCGTGCGGGGTGGGGCGGGAGGGGGGTGGATGGGTACACACAAGCCGCAGTGAAAAACTTTTTCCCAGACCGCGCTCGTCCGGTCGGTAGCGTTGCGCCATTCGTGCCGATAAACGTGGGCTTAAATCAGATGGCTGCCCCGCCGCTGATCTGAGCGCCACTCAATGGCCTGTGACAGCAGCACTCTCTCCACCGCCCCCCTCCACTGGCCCCCTCTGACCTCACCACCACCACCCTCATCCCCACATGGATATGCAGTCGCACCCCTGCACCCGCCAGGAGGCATGCACACACGCACACACACACACAAACACACACACACGGCCGCATACTGAACACACACACCCAGACACACACACACACACATACGTGGACGCATACTGTAGACACACACATATACACACATACTCTGCTGCCCTCTCTGCTGCCCCCTCTGCCCTCACCACCACACAGCTGCGCAGTCGCACCCCTACACTTGCCAAGAGGCATACACACACACATACACACAACCCTAAACACACACACACACACTAGGCTAATCCTGTGCCAGCG
>CM059269.1:9837411-9854911 GCA_030347295.1 Setipinna tenuifilis
TAACACTAATCGCTTTACCTGCGCTGGCGTCTGAGAATGACTCCGGGGGTCACCACCGTCTCGCCGTTGCATTCTGGGAAGGAGGCAGAAAGAAGTGCCGCCAAGCATCTTGGCACTCTTTTTTTTCTTTATTTTTTTTTCCTCCTTTCTTCCCCCCTGTGGTTCGGCCCCTAGGGGAGTGTGCGTTGTCATAAATGAGATGGAGAGTGGGACACGGGGAGGGAGAGCGTGAGCTGGGCCTGTTTGGGGGATCCTGTTTCAGGACGCCCTGTCGGGCGCTCACAGTGGGGGGAGAGCGTGTGATGTTCAGCAGGGTGGCTGGAGCTGGAGAGACACAAGTACCAGCCTGGTGTCTTGTTCCTCCTCTCTCTCCCTCTCTGTCTGACTGTCTCTCTCTCTTGCCCTCCCTCCCCTCTCTCTCTCTCTCTCTCTCTCTCTCTCTCTCTCTCTCTCTCTCTCTCTCTCTCTCTCTCTCTCTCTCTCTCTCTCCTCCTCTTTTCTTATGACTAGGGTCCATCTTGTTCCCATGGTCTATATTTACCTGCCCTCCCTCTCTCTGTTTTCCCCTTTCTCACTCTCCTCTCTTCATGTCTTGTGTGTGTGTGTGTGACCTGTGCTGCCCCCCCGCCCCCCTCCCAGCCTGGGGACAGCCAGTGGCGCACATGTGAAAGCAGTTAGGCTCACACCTCTGGCAGGCCGGGTCAGGGAGAGGGAGACAGATCGGGTAATCAAAGGAAATTGGGAGTCATTTGAAGTAGGGAGGAAGCCATTGTCATAAACCAGCGTCAGAGTCTGGTTTCACCAGAGGTCTCCCTGTCACTCACACACACACGGGCACATGCACACACTCACACACACGGGCACAGGCACACACACACACACACACACACACACAAACTCGCACACAAAGATTTGTACAACTCAAACACACACACAGGCACCCGATCAACATCACAACATCACACGAACTAAAGAAAACATTCGCTCACACGCACACAGTCAGTCAGGGACTCAACCAGAGTAAGCTGGAACACAGAGCACAAGTAAACTCCCGCCTTCTCTCTTTCTCTCTGTCTCTCCCTCTCCCTCTCTCTCTCCCCCTCTCTCTCCAACTCTAACACACTGTCTCTCTTCCTCTCTTTCTCGTTGTCCCTAAATCTAACTCTCCCTCTAACTCTCTCTTTCTCTCTCTCTCTCTCTCTCTCTCTCTCTCTCTCTCTCTCTCTAACTCTCACTTTCACTGATGCACACATGCATGCACACACACAGCCAAACATCCATCCAGCGTGAGCAGGTCGTTAAGCGTTTTAGTAGCACGGCTCATTGGGCCTGAGCGAGTGTGTCGCCGCCATGCTAAACAGCGAGGCCTGCGCGCACTGCACACGGCCCGGCGCGGGCCAACTTCGGACACCCTTGATTGGCGGAGCAACACTCGTATTTTTCATGGCCTCCTCCTCCGACACAGAGCAGCTCTTGGCAGCCGCGGCCGACGACGAGGGGCGCTTGAGCAACCGCAGGCCGACTACTCATTACCACGATGACCTCCAGCGCCATCGCAAACACACACACACACACACACACACACACACACACGTTACAGATAACAGATAGGGCGGAAAGGAAAGGAGAAAAGAGAAGAGATTGGGGGGAACGCCGGCTCTAATCAGAATGGCAGGAAGCAAGTGTTTTATCATAATCTCCCCACCAAAGCCCTCCGCCGTAATGCCAGTGGAATGTAGGCTAATGACTGTTGATGAGGCAGATAGAGATAGAGGCAAAGGGGGTTTGTGTGTTTGTGGGGATATGCGTAAGTATGTTAATGTAACTCTACACACACACGCACACGACGTGTGTGTGTGTGACGGTGTGGGTGTGTATGTTCTGGGAGTGTGTGTGTGTGTGTGTGTGTGTGTGTTCTGGGAGTATGTGTCTGTGTGTGTTTTGGGATTAGGGGTGTGTGTGTGTGTGTGTTTGTGTGTGTGTGTGTGTGTGTGTATATATATATGTGTGTATGTATGTATGTGTGGGGAGGAAACTTGGCCAAACTCACTCCGGGGACCACAGCTGTGTCAGCTGCCCCAACCCTCTGCATCCGAGCGCTCGGCAGCATGACTGCCTCAGAGTGACGAGCCCACGCCTTAGCACTTCCCCCCCCTGACCCCAGGACAGCCCCCCCCCCCATCAGCACCGCAACTGACCAGACACTCCCTTCTCCCTCCCCTCTTATCTCCTCTCCTCTCCTCTCCTCGCCTCACCCTGCCTCACCTCGCCTCTCCTCGGCTTGCCTCCTCTCGTAGCCTCTCCTTGGCGAGCCTCCTCTCGTCACATCATGGAGGACAGCACGCGTGACACGCCCACCCCCAGATGCCTCTCAGAGGAAGAATTCTCACAGAGTAGTTGTCTTTACGACTGGTTGTGTGTGTATAAGTGAGTGAGTGAGTGTGTTTGTGTGTGTCTTTGTGTGTGTGTGTGTGTGTGCCTTTGTGTGTGTTAGTGTGTGTGTCTTTGTGTGTGTGTGTGTGTGTAAGTGAGTGCGAGGGCACAAGAGAGTGATGTTCATTATAGCAAGCGTTTTACAGCTGGTCCGAGAGTGAGGACTATCCTGAGCCTTTTATTGGCAGGTAAAAGACAAGGAGGCTTTGGCTATAATGAGGATTGTGTTCCCCCCTGAAAGTGGGTCAGATTTGTGGGTAGGGGGAGAGAGAGTAGGGGAGTTTAGTTAGAAGGGAGAGAGGGAAGCAGAGCCGGAGGTAGAGAGAGAGAGAGAGAGAGGGAGGGAGGGAGAGAGAGAGGGAGAGAGGGGGAGAGTGAGAGCAGATGATGAATGCTGTGCTGACTTTACAAGGCTCTTTTTTTAGGCCCAGGTTTCGGTGAGTAATCTGCAGGACTTTATAGTTGAATAGCTCATGAATGATGCATTGGCTCCGACGTTAGTCACCTCTGAACTCATGACTAATTGATGAATGTGTGCAAACAGATGTTGCGCTCCAAATTGTGGTCGTTAGCAATTATTTGATAAACAACAGCCTAATAGGCTAATTGTTACCATTCGCTGATGAGGTTATGCTGATGTTAACACAATAGTTACTGTAAACATGCGCCGCTTCACCCACTGCGTGGAGTCCTGTGTGCTTTGGAAACGCAAAAAGGGCAGAAGGTTTGGCGAAACAATCTTGATCGAGGGCTTTTTTCGTCCAGAACACACCGTAAACCAACCTCAACGGTTCGTTTTTTTTTTTTTTTTCTCCTCACTCCTCTTTTACCAGCACCGTGAGGAGAAACGCTGGTGAATGCCCTCTTGTGTAGTCTGCTGAACAAGTCAAATTTCCTGCTTGTGCTCTTTGGTTAGACAGTCTCGCTCACGGAGCCCCTTCCCAGCGCATTCCTCTGGGTCGTGTGGCGGCCTTGTCGGGCCAGCAGCCTCTTCACCAGCTCGAGAGGCCATGCCACGCCACGCGCCTGCCAGACATACAGGATTTATACTGGAACAGACAGGCTGACGGCTGCCATCCCACTCCACTCCTCATCTCCTCTCCTCTCCACTCCTCTCATATCCTCTCCTCTCCACTCCTCATCTCCTCTCTACTCCACTCCTCATCTCCTCTCCTCTCCACTCCTCTTCTCTCCACTCCTCATCTCCTCTCCACTCCACTCCTCTTCTCTCCACTCCTCATCTCTCCTCTCCTCTCTACTCCACTCCTCATCTCCTCTCCACTCCTCATCTCCACTCCTCCTCTCCTCTCACCAACTCTCCACTCCTCATCTCCTCTCCTTTCCTCTCCTCTCATTTCCTCTCTACTCCACTCCTCATCTCCTCTCCTCTCCTCTCCACTCCTCTCCTCTCTTCTCATCTCCTCTCCACTCCACTCCTCATCTCCTCTCCACTCCTCCTCTCCTCTCCTCTCCTTTCTCACTTTCTGTCTTCCCCCGCCCGCCCACTGCCTTCTTTTTTGCTTAGTCACTCGCTGCCTCACTGTGTGGCTCCATCACTCGGGTCATGCTTCCAGCTCTCTCTTCTCTCTCTCAATCGCTTTTTGTTTTTCTCTGGCTTTCACCCACCCTCTTTTCTTTTTCCTTGCCTTTCCTCGACTTGAGGGAATGTTGAAGGAAGAAATGACATGTATCCCGATGCAGGTTGGAGAGGAGGGGGGGTTGGTAGAATAAAGAGAGGATAAGAGTGGAGGAAAGAGAAAAAGGGGTGGTGGAAAAGAGCAAAAAGAGGGAGAAACCCAAATAACTCAGCCCCCAGCCCCCACTACTGCACCCCACCCCACCCCAGCGTCACGGTGGATGGCGACGAGTACCCTGGGCTTCATACCTGCCAGGCAGCCCAGAGCGCGCTGACAAGACCCATTAAAGTTTATGGGCGTGCAGTGGGACAGTCTGTCAGGCTGATGGACAGCCACGGACCCCCCCCCACACACACACCTACTCCATTCTCCGCCCATGCTGCACCCCATCCACCCCAACCATTGACCCCCACCCCCCGCCCCGACCCACTCCCACTCGTGCTTTTGCCATTGACATTGCCAGGGGATGGCCGCCACTGTGAGGAGAGGGAACAGGAGTAGCAGTAGCAGTAGAAGTCTTTATTGTCACTGTACAAGAACACAATACAAGTATAGTGAGCTGTCATTTGGAGCAGCCAACCGATGCACAGAGTAAGAAGCAGTAGATAAGAATAGTGAAGTAGAGTAGAATATAGGTTCTGAATGTACAGCAATATATACAGATTAGAATATATAACAAATAGATACAAGCCTAAAGAGATTTTTTTCAGTATTTACAGGACAGTGGAGTTGCAAGGGGGGTAAACAGGAGATGGCCAAGTAGTGACTGTAGATCAGTACACCTGTGGAACAGCAATGAGTGACCACCTCTCCACAAACATTCAGACATTCAGGACATTTTACATAGCCCATGGAAGCACATTTACACACTACAAACATTATTATTTTATTATATTATACAACAATATATTGAATTCCCTGCCTCTCCCACCCATAGCTCCATCCATCCTGAACTGCACCAGTTGTTGTCAATCAGAGCACCTGTTCATGATGACTGAGGGAGACACATCAAAAAGGTGCAGTGTGGGATGGGCATCGAGAGGAGGAGTTTAGACAGTAGCTTGTGTGTCCGTGCCATGGGCCGTGCATCAGTGATGCCTTGGCCATAGTGTAAAGTGTAAAGGATGCCAGTGGTGGAATAAGGCCTGCTGTTGCCCAGACCGGACAGGGCTGGACTCTGTTGCACTGGCAGCACTGAAGGGCTGGAGCCCTCACTGACGCCTCTCTCACGCAAGCGGCTACCTCTGCCTCTGTCCCAGGCCAGACCAGCCGCCCACTCCACACGCTAAAACACCTCCAGTGGCTGTGCTCCCAAATGTCTTGTGTTTTTGTGTGTGTCTGTCTGTGTGTGTGCCTGTCTGTGTGCCTGTCTGTGTGTCTGTTTGTGTGTCTGTCTGTGTGTCTGTCTGCGTGTCTGTCTGTGTCTGTATTTTTGTTTTCAGCACTCTGTGTGTGCATGCCTGTCTGTGTGGGTCTGTGTGTGTCTCTGTCTGTCTGTGTCTGTGTGTATTTTCATTTGCAGCACTCTCAGTGTGTGCATGCCTGTGTGTGTTTGTGTGAGGGACTTGCACATGATTAGCTTGATCTGGAAAAATTTGACACATTTTTATGGTCAAACACGTTTCACCTCCTACCTCACCACCACCCACCTCCTGCCTTCCTACCTCTCCACTCGCTCTTTTTGCCCACTTGTCTAGACAGAGATGGCGGGCAATAGTGAATCCACTGTGTGTGTGTGTCTTGTGTGTGTGCGTTTATGAAGTGTGTGTGTGTGTGTGTTCATGAAGTGTGTGTGTGTGTGTGTGTGTGTTCATGAAGTGTGTGTGTGTGTGTTCATGAAGTGTGTGTGTGTGGGTCAGCGAGAGGGAGCGTGCCTAGCGGCGGTGGCGTGTCCGTGCGGGCCGAGGCTGGCGGAAAGCGCCGGGGCTTTGGGGAGGGTTTTTGATGGGCTCTCGTGTCGTGCCACAGACGGATTAAAGTATCCCTCTCCGGCCCGCCTGCCCCCCCCACACACCCGCCAGCCCGCCGTCCCCTCGGCCCGTTGCCGCCCTCCCCCCTTTTATTTGTTTTAATTAAAGCAAAGCTTCCAGCCTGGCCCAGAGGCAGAGCGAGCACTCTTCCTGCTCTCTCTCTCTCTCTCCCCTTTTCTAGCTCACTCTCTCTCTCTCTCTCTCTCTGTCTCGCCCTCTCTCTCTCTCGCCCTCTCTCTCTCTCGCCCTCTCTCTCTTGTTCTCTGTCTTTCTCTCTCTCTCTCTGTCTCTCTCTCTCACACACTCACACTTGCACTCTCTCTCTGTCTCTGTCTCTCTCTTTCTCTCTAGGGTCCCTTTTTCTTTGTACTCTTTTCTTCCCTTCCTCTCTCTCCCTCTCTCTTGCCTTCTCGCTCTCCTCTCTCTCTGTCTCGCTTTCTTCCTCTCTGTAGGGTCCCTCTCTTTTTCTTTTACTGTCTCCCTCTCCTTCCCTCCCTTCCTCTCTCTCTCTCACTCACTCTCTCTCTTCCTTTACTCCTACTCTTGTGTTTCTCTCCCCCTCCATTCCTTCTCTCTTCCTGTACCACAACTTGCTCTAGCATTTCAGTGCCATTGCACGCACTCCTTTTTTTTTTCATCGTTTTGCTCTTGGATTCTACTTGTCAAATGTCGTTTTTCACAGGGGGGGAAAAGGAGAATTTTTGTGCCTCTCTACTCTCTCGTTTTGTAGCTTGTATCTGTCACCCACACGCTCCTTTCTCTCACTTCGTCCACTCAGGATTGTCGGGACGGTCGTATTCTGGTCCCGACATCGGACCTGACTAGAGGCTGTGTGCTGCGTGCTGACGGCCCAGCATGGTGTTGAGAGAGCGAGAACGTCTCGGAATGGGAATGGGAATGGGAATGACCTGGTTGGGAAGGAAGCGGGAGGAATTCTGCACTGGCTCCCCTGTCTCCCTGATCCCAGTGTAGTGCAGTGCAGTGTAGTGTGGGGCAGCCACGTCCACGCCAAGCTCCAGTCACAGTGACTCAGCACAAAGCTCACCATTGTTCCAGCGCAGACAGGCCTTGTAGTGCTGAGTGGGATGTTAAACACATCTGTTGGCCCTCGTCACACACAGTGTGTGTGTGTGTGTGTGTGTTTGTGTGTGTGTGTGTGTGTTTGTGTGTGTGTGAGGAGAGAGTGTGAGTGTTTGTGTGGCTAGGGATGGGGGAGTAAGTGTTCAAACATCTCACTATATTGAGTTTTTTTCTGCACCCTATGGCTGTTTGTTGTGACATTAGGTATCTGAGCCCAACACACATACGTACGAGCGCGCGCACACACACACACACACACACACACACACACACACACACACACACACAAACACACACACACACACACACCTCTGACTCTGTGGTGCTTTACATCCCCGAATGAAAAGAGTCTCAGTTTCAGATGTTTCCTCTTGGCACAAACAAATGTGGCCATGAAACGGCTCTGAGACGCTCCAAATGGTATTCATTGGGCTCGCTGCTTTGTTTACTACCCACCCCACACCCCCCCCCCATCCATCCCCAATCAGTGTTTCCATTATGTTTTATTAAGGCCGTTTGCCTTTGTTTCTCTGCCTGGCCTTCATGCTGAGACACCTTCCCCATTCAAATGTCACAGACGTCTTTGAGCCAACACTCCTCTGTTGGGGGTAGAGAGTGTTTTGGGGGGATCCATTGGCACTAATCTAATTTTCGTTTTTTTCTCTCTCTCTTTCTCTCTCTACTTTCTTTCTTTGTTTCTCTCTGTCTGTCTTTCTTTTCTTTCTTTCTGTCTTTTCTTTCTGTGTGCGGTGTGTACCCACAGCTGGATCCGCTCCCTGAGGAGGTGTTGCAGCAGAGGCCCAATCCCAATGCCGTGCGCTCCATGGAGAAGGTTCTGGAAGCACAGAGTGAGTGCAGACCCACAGACCCACACCGTCCCTTAACATGCACATCAGCACTGCCAGCAAGACAAACACTACACAAAGCTCCCCTGTTCTATTCTCCTTTTCTTCCCTGTAGATGCTTACCCCTTTTGTCTGTGTGTGTGTGTGTGTGTGTGTGTGTGTGTGCCATGTGTGCAATGTGTGTGTGTTTGTGTGTGTGTGTGTGTGTGTGTGTGTGTGTGTGTGTGTGTGTGTGTCCCACAGGTAAATACTGGCGCTGTCTGCAGCGCTGTGCCTCGACGCTAGGCTACTCTCTGCTGGAGGCCCAGAGGTGCGAGACGGACGAGGCCGAGACGGTCACGGCCATGGCCTCCCTGTCTGTGGCCAACAAGCAGCTTGGGAAGAGGTAAGCACAGGCCATGAATAGATGGGTGTGTGTGTGTGTGTGTGTCTGTGTACGTGTGTGTGTGTCTATGTACGTGTGTCTATGTACGTGTGTGTGTGTGTTTGTGTGTGTGCGCGCGTGTCTGTGTGCGCGTGTCTGTGTGCGTGCATGCGTGCGTGTGTGTGTGTCTGTGTGTGTTTGTGTGTGCGTGTGTGTGTAGCAGAAACAGACTGAAACAGTAAGGAAGAGACTGGTTGGGGTGTCCAGTGTACATGTACCTGGCTGTCACCTGCTCAGTGGTCCACATCTGTGGCTTCCTTCCTCACGTGTGCACCTGTGTGTGCATGTGTGTGTATGTCTGTGTGTGTATGTGTGTGTGTGTGTGCTGCATGTGTGCCTGTGTGTGTGTGTGTGTGTGCGCGCGGTGCTGAGTGTGTGTGTGCTGTGTGTGTGTGCTGTGTGCCTGTGTGTGTGTGTGTGTGTGTGTGCGGTGCTGAGTGTGTGGTGGTGTGCAGCTCCCTGAGGATATCCGCTGGTGAGGCGGCGCTGGTCCAGCAGAGCTGTGCTTCTGAGAGCCGCTCACTGCCAGAGCCCTAATTGGAAACACACAGGCAGCATTGAGCACAGATGTGGGATATTCCACATCTCCCTTTTACTCTTTCTCTCTCTCTCTCTCTCTCTCTCTCTCTCTCTCTCTCTCTCTCTCTCTCTCTCTCTCTGTCTCTCTCTTTCTCTCTCTATGTGTCTTTCGCTCTCTCCCACTCCCACTCTCACTTTCACTCTCTCTTTCTTTTTCTCTTACTCTCACGCTCTCTTTCTTTCGCTCTCTCCCTCTCTCTCTCTACATACACACACACACATACACATACACATACATACACACACTCACCTAAATTAATGCCATCCTCAGAACAAGTCAACACCAGTACAGTTGATTATCAGTTAATGACTGGCATCATAATGGAGACTGGGAGGGATATGGCTGAAGGCCCTCTTGTGGAGCCAGTGGAGTGCAGTGTTGTGCGGAGTGAGAACTCTGTGTGTGTGTGTGTTTGTGTGTGTGTGTGTGTGTGTGTGCGTGTGTGTGCGTTTGTATGTGTGTGTGTGTGTGTGTGTGTGTGTGTGTTTGGGTGTGGAGATGGAGCTGGAGATGTGTGTTGGTGAGTTTGTGTTGTGTAAGGATGGTGTCTTCACTTGAGCCACAGAATGGTCACGGGACTGGCACACATATAGTGCGGACGAAAGGAAAAACAACATGCTGAAATGATATTGTCAGATTATTAGAATATGTGTTATTACATTAACCATTATGACGACAGCAGGGACTCGATCAGATTGTTCACAGAGTTGGTCACGGTTGACGTGAGCTGAATTATGTCTGATGACTGAAGTGATGCTAATCGATTTTCACCCTCCACCTTCTCCTCCTCCTCCTCCTTCTCCTCTTCCTCCTCCTCCTCCTCCTCCTCATCTTCCTCCTCCTCCCCCTCTTCCTCCTCCTCCTCTTCCTCCCCTCTTCCTCTTCCTCCTCCTCCTCCTCTTCCTTCTCCTTCTCCTCGT
Organism: Setipinna tenuifilis; assembly: GCA_030347295.1. Lineage (NCBI taxonomy): Eukaryota > Metazoa > Chordata > Actinopteri > Clupeiformes > Engraulidae > Setipinna > Setipinna tenuifilis. The sequence continues at coordinate 9,847,301 of CM059269.1, forward strand.
CCTTGTCCTCCTCCTCTTCCTTCTCCTCCTGCTCCTTCTCCTCCTCCTCCTCCTCTTCTCCCTGCAGGCCGGAGGATGAGCCCATGGAAGAGGAGCCTCCATTGTAGGGAGGCGCACGTTACGAAGGCAGTTGTTGTGCTGACCTCTGACCTCTGCTTGACGAGCCCCCCACCCCTCGCCGGGGCTCCTCTCTGGCTCCTCTCTGCTCCTCCGTTTGTGGCCGCAGGGCCCCCGACGAAACGGCGGACTGAACGACATCTCACACCACCACCCACCCAGCGTTCCAAAAACAAACAAACAAACAAACAAACACTCAAAACAAAAAAGACGATGCATCATCCTCAAAAACGGAATACAAAAACCTACAACCAAACACATGATGAAAGACACTAAGTAACCCCCCTACACACACACACACACACATACACACAAGTGAACACCCTCGGCCTGCTTGAAGCAGTCTTTCTTCAAAAAACGGCCTTCAGGGGGGAAGAGTGTGGGGGGGGGTTTGGGGCTGGGATCTGTCCCCCAAAAAGGTGAGGTGTCTCGTACCAGGTTTGACGAGACATTCTACTCGCCGTGTTGTCCACTAAGAGGGGGGGGGGTCAGCGTCTGGGGTTTGGGATGCGTCGCGGTTCGACCTGACCGCCGACCGACTCTTTAACCCAACCCGGCGACATCTTCACTTCACCCCCACCACCCTCTTTGAGATGTAGATGCTGAGCGCGGGTGCTTTTGAGACAAACACACAGCGCAGCGCAAACGACACAACGACAGACAACAACAAATAACAAACTATCAAACTCCTTATTGGGCAAGCTCTCCAGCGGCCACCCCGAGACGTCTGCATGACCAGACACGGGCGCAGCTGCAGAGAGAGTAACGTCAGCTGTGGCTTCTGTCTCTTTCTTTCTTTCTTTCTCTTTCTTTCTTTCTCTGTCTTCTTTAACTGTTTTTTTTCTTCTGCCTCCATTCATTTCTTTTGTCTAGTTTTTGTGCTTTCAAAGACATGAAGCAAACAGAGAACTTTTTTTATTATATTATACAATTGCAAAGTTACTGCTTGATGATGACGATGATGATAAAACATGATGGTGATTAAGTTTTCTGGTTGGGAAAAAAAAGGACATAAATCAGCCTGTTGGACAGGAGGCGTTTATTTTGACCCTGAAAAGCTGTGTGCAGGAGGCCTTGTGTGTGTGACAGGAGAGCATTCGGAGTAGTGCACCGGAGGGGACCTGAATTCCGTTTGGGACACAAGAGAAAAAAAACAAAACTTGCATGTGGAACATGGACCCTTTGGAGAGTTTGTGCCTTTTTTATTTTTGTGTGGAAAAGCCGTTGGATTTTTTGTGATGAAATTCAGAAGAACATTGCCTTAAAACTTACGACAGATTGAGAAGGACTCTCTCCCCTTCCCTCCCTGTCTCTCCCCCTCTCTCCCTTCCTCCCTTCCTCCCTCCCTCCCTCCCTTCCTCCCTCTCTCTCTGTGTTTCTAGAGGGGTGAGATGGGTGGCAAAGGCCTTTGGTTGGCCAGCGAACAGGAAGAACCCTCAGCATGTTTACCAGGAATGCCCTACAGACAGCTTTGTGTTTTCACACAAATACGCACACACACACATTCACACACACACACACAAACTCACACACAAGAGCGTATGATCGTTATTCCTTCTTTAGTTTCCTCTTTTTTTTTTTGTTATTTAACTGGGTGTACCTGTTTCCTTTTACCTTGCTTACCTTCAATCTCTTTGCTGTCCAGAAGAAGAAAAACTATATTATGGCTTGTAAGGTAGTTGCCACAGTTGAACCACAGCAAAACGTAGTTGAAGCAGATTTCAGGTCTTTTCGCTCTGCGGTGCTTCTGAAGGTTAACATTGCCCAATGTAGCTTCTTGCATTAAGAAAAAAAAAGAAACTCAACCAAAATACATATCAATCTCTGTGAAGACGTAATCAGCATGCGGTTCAGTAGAGCAACTTTCCATCTGCAGAATTTGAATGTTGTCCAGGCCATAGACGTTAAACTGAAAAAGGAACTTAAACTTATATATATCTATATAATTCCAAAGCATGAATTTGCTTTCAAGCAGATTAAGTCTGTGCCATTAACTGCAAGTTTAGGAGATAAGTTATGAAAGGTTATTTTTTAATACGCAAGAAAAATCTCTTTGTGGTTTACTAGAAGCTTAAAAACTGACACAACTATTTATATTTTGCCTACTCTCTTTTGAAAAAAAAAAAAAAAAAAGTTGGAGTCTGTCTGACTTTTTGAGTGTTTTGAATGTCACGGTATTCAGATTCTTATACAATCAAAAATAAGGGCACTATACAAGCGGAGACCACCGACTCTTTAAAAAACACACCACTTAGCAGACGGACCATTTTTAAAGAAAACTCCTTTGAAACAAGAGGACAAGGGCTGGTTACCATTTTCAGAAATCTTTTTCTCTCTCGTTCTTTTTTTTGTTTTGTTTTTGTTTTTTTTTTTTGTTTTTTTGCCATTGAGCCTTCAGATGTGCCACCTGGTGATTGTTGTGACCGTGTGTGGGGTTTACCTTGTTCCTGTCAGGCACGATTCGCACAGTCAGCAAAGACGCAGACGTTTTTCAGGTGTGGCAGGTGCTACTGAGCATGTGTGTGTCACGTGACACTAACAAGGAAGTAATCTGACCACCAGCTAATTTTACCAGACCAACATTGCAAAAACCTTTCTGAAAGGACTGTGAGAAAAAAAATATGATAAATATCTATATAAATATATATACACATATATAGACATGTACACATCTCAGACAATCTGCATGAAAAATCTTTAAGAAAAAAAAATTGACCACATCTTTATTTTTATTTTCTAAGGAAGTACACAAGCGTGTGTCTGTGTATTAAAGCATATATATGGCACATATATCTGTATATATACACATGTGTGTGCATGCCGTGGGGAAGTCATTTGACACGACCACTCCAGAACCTTCTCTGGCTGGTTCTGTTGCAGATGGTCAGGTAGATTTGACGGACGTTGCTTTATTTTTCTCTTTGTTAGTTTGTTTGTTAGTTTTTTGACGGGGAGGGTGGGCAGGTGCAGATTTGCCCTTAAACCCTGTCCCCACAACAAGCCTTGGGGTGACTACCTTAAGCCCAGTTTTCCGGTGAAAAAAAGTCCTGTCCTAGGTCCGCTAACGGTGAACCGATGTGAGGGACAGGCTCGGAGAAGGAGAGGGTGGCAGAGCGGAGCGGAGAGGAGAGGAGAGCAGACGCGGAGGAAGGAATCGATAGTTGCTGTCGTTTATGACTGTGCTTATTGTCCTCTCTCTCTTTTGATACTTTCTCACACCCCACATTGACTACTCCATTCTTGACTGTGTTCTCCATGTTCAGCTCTGCCTGTTTTGCCAATATGTGTCTGTTTCGTTTGGTTTTGCCCAAGTGAGCTCTTCTTTTTTTTTTTGTACTTCATTTTTTGGTCATTTGTTACCCTTTCTTATTTTAGCTGTTTTTTTTTCTTCTCTGTTACACTGTGTACAGTTGACAATGTGTTTCACATGCTTATGGTTCCAGTGAGTCGACTTCTTTTGTTGTTTTTTGTTTTTGCGTTGTTTTTTTTTTTCTTCAGTCTTTTCCTGAGCTGAGGGGCTCTCATGGAGTTTGTCGGGAGGGGGACGGGAGGGGGTGCAGAAAATGTTTCTACTTTGTATAATGATTACAACAATTGTGTATTTACTATATGTTCTGTTCATAGTAGATTTATATATGATACAACAAAAAAAATCTATAGATATATTATATATTATAAAAAATACAGTCTTGTTTAAAAACGAAAAAAAAAAAAAAAGTTGAAATAGTATTGCAAGGTGACATGCTCGTCTATGTCTAGCCAGCCCGCTCCTGCTCGTGCCCTGTTTTCAGGCCTTGCTCAAGGCACTGTTCACTGTTTGAGGCTGCCATCGAAGTACAGCACTACAGTAGCACCACACTGGTTCATTCCCCCCCCTTTTACATGGCTCCAATGGTCAACTCTGCCAGTGTAAAATGACACACACACACACACACACACATATATATATTTAACATATCGCCCACACTCTCTCTCTTCGCTTTAACTCCTTACTCACCAGCTCTCTTGCTCACGCTGTCTCTTCTTACTCGCTTATTCTCTTGCTCTCTCTCGCTCACACTTTTTCTCTCTGTTTCTCTCTTTTGCCTCTTTCTCTCACTCTCACTCTATATCCTCTCTCTCTCTCTCTCTCTCCCTCTCCCTCTCCCTCTCCCTCTCCCTCTCCCTCTCCCTCTCCATCTCCCTCTCTCTCTCCCTCCCTCTCTCTCTCTCTCTCTCTCTCTCTCTCTCTCTCTCTCTCTCTCTCTCACTGCTCATTTGTCTCCTGAAAATTGACTAGCCCAGTCGTCCCTATTGCCAGCTCGCAATGGCAGGCACTTCTGTTTAGTGAACCCAAGCCAGTCAGAAAGCTATGGGCTTAAAGGCCTTTGCCTCGGCACTGCTCCGTTCTCCTTCCTCCTTCCTCCTCCTTTCTTTCTATTTCTGTCTCTCTTTTTTGGATGCGTGTAGCTGGTCGCCCATCCGCTGGAAAGAGAGAGACGGATGGGTGTCATGACGCACCCCAGGCCCTTTCATCTCCCTCGGATGGCCCTCGCCACAGATGGGCAGAGGGGCTGACTTGATTGAAGACCTTCTTGGCTTCAGCCGGCGAAACACATAAGATGTCCAGCACTGTGACATTTATCTGTGCTTGGATCAAATCCCCCTTCTTCTTCTTTATGGCTCCAAAGACCCCTCCACCCGCCCCCGCCCCCCTGCCCGCCCCCTCCTTCCCCTCCTGACAGCAGCAGCAGCAGCGGCAGCAGATGTGGCCGAGAGTCAGCAGAGATCTCACTCCCTTCCCTCCTCTTCTCTTCTCTCCTTTCTCCTTTCTCTTTTCTCTTCCCCTCTTCTTTTTTTCTTTTTTTCTCTCTTTTTTGTCTTCCTCTTGCCTCTCTGTCTCTCCTTCTTTCTCTTCATCTCTCCTCTTGTGCCTCTCCTCCACTCTTTCTCTGTCTCTCCTTCTTTCTCTTTCTCTCTCCTCTTGTGACTCTTTTTCTCTCTGGTCTTCCTCTCTGTTCAACACTATCTTCCTCTCTTCTTTTGTGACTCTCTTTCTCTCTGTTCTTCCTCTCTCTCTCTGTCTCTCTCCAACACTGTCTTTTTCTCTCACACTGTTTCTCTCCCCCTCTGTTGCTTAATCTCTTCCCATAGCGGCTATGCTGTCTGTCTGTCCTCAGTTCCTTCAGCGCAAGTGGAGCTTAAGGCCCAGAGTAGAACAATCATTTAGGCCCATTATCATTCCTCCTCCTCCTCCTCCTCCTCCTCCTCCTCACGATTATACTTTTGTGTCTTTGACCATATTTTAAAATGCACTGTATGCACATGCTATGCCAGGATCATTTTGGTACATTAATTAGCATTAGTGATGTTTTTTTTATTCGTTTTTTTTATCTCAATTCAAGCTAATTGCCAAGATGGCTAATGAACCGTTGGGGTGGGTTTCGGTGAGAAAGCACAGGGCCGTTGTATTTTATCTGTGCTAAACAAGTCCTCACACCACACCCCTAGTGTTCTGCTATCTCTTTGTCTTTATGAAACTGCAACTGAGGCTTAAACTGCAACTGACAATTTCTAAACTAAGTGAATGTTTCATCGTTGTTGTAATTGTTATCACTAGTATTTCCATTTTTGGGTTATCAGAGCTACTTGGATGCCACGGACCTCACCATAGCCAAACGCAAACAGGTTTTTTCCAGTTCCTCCCCTGACCTCACACTCAGCACCTCCACAGTAGCAGCCTGAATGATGGCTATCACCTCACCTCACCACACATCATTCTCAAAGGGACCTTTCACTTACCTGCGGTCTGTCAACTCCAGCATTCAGATAGTCATTCACTGCTTAAACCCCCAAAGCCCCAACCTACATCTCATGTCGAAATATTACATTCCATTGCTTTCGTATTTTGCTTTTTTTATGATGCCATTTCTTTTGTGTTTTGTTTTTGTTTTGTTGTTTTTTTTTTTTGTGATGTTTCTCTTGTCATTCCTGCTTATTTGCCAAGGGGCCCAACTGATGTTTATTTCCAGGGCCTGGTTTGGGCATTTGTACCATTCTCTTTCTCTTCTCTCTTTCTTTCTTTCTTTCCTTCTTCCTTTCTCTCTTTTTGTGTCCTTCTCTTTTCTCTCTGTCTCCACCTCTGTAGGTTTTCTGCATGGTTTGTGTGTTAGCATGCCTGTCTGTCCTTGTAACATATTTGCACAACGGAGGGGCACTGAAGGACAGAGACTCTTTTTTACAGCATCAAAGAGTGCATGGGATTTGGACCCCTTTCTCTTTTTGTTGTTGTGGTCAGTACGGAGGAAGAACGATGCGCTTTGTGTCCAACAGATGTGCTTTTTACGTGTATAAAAAAACGCTGAATGACTTAAAAAAAACATTTGAATATTTTACAAAAAAAACTTTATCTAGCACTTGTGACATACAGACCATAGATTTTATTGTATTAATGTAGAAAGAATTGTTTTAGGTGAACTACACACTATACAGTAAAAACACATTAGACTGCCTGTGTTTTCTTCTTTTTTTTTGTTCTTTCTTTTTTTTTCCTCGTCTCTCCTCTGGGTATATTTCGAGGGGGTTGGGAGGGGGACTAGGAGAAGATTGGGGTTTCTTTCTGTGAACATCTGGACTCATCAAAGGGCAGTTTCCAGATGTGCGACAGGTATATCACGGTCAGATTGTCTAACCCTTTTCAGCCAGTACTATCTGTGTGACCACTGTGGTTCAAGAACAGTTCTAGGTTTACAAAATGTAAGAAAAATGCATATTATTTTTATCACTTTGTTTTTTTGATTTGTTTCCATTGTTACAATAGAACTTTTTCTTGGGACCTTTTTCTCTAACGTTTTGTCTTTGACATCAACTATAAAGTACCATGTTTTTGAAAACCACACTGTCTTGTTTTTTCATTGATGAGAGCTTTGGATGACTGAGGCGTGTTTTATTAAAACTAAGCAGACACACTTCAAAAGCTTTTGTCTCTCTGTCTTTCTCTCCCTCTCTTGTTCACTCTCTCATTTCTTAGTCACATATTTACACAGAAAAAAAAGCGACACCATTATAAATACATGCACTTTTCCGAAGTGTTACATTTCTTGATGGAAAAAAAAAGTTTTGAAGTTACCAATCTTTTTTCCATTTTGTACATTTTGTTCTTAAACGCGTGTGTCATGGCTCCATGAATTCCCTCCCCATTTGCACAGCATCCCCCCTTTCTTAAGTGGCACATTCCATGCTACCACCCACAGCTCACTAACATCCATAATCCTCCATCTTGTTTCTATAGACACTCACCCCTCTCACCTCTTAACAATAGTAAATAGTTGTTGCCTATTCATATATTTTTTTGTTTCTCCTCTCTTTACTGACAGATGTGCGTGATGACATGCGTGTTGCATTTGTTGTGGAGATGAATTAATTCCCCCTGCCCACAAAGACCATCAGCGTCCTGTGTGCGCTCCTCTTGCCCTCTGATCATTCTGACTGACACTTTTTTCTTTGTAAATAGAA
>CM059269.1:9859911-9912411 GCA_030347295.1 Setipinna tenuifilis
GAACACACCACATTCAAGCTGCAACTGTTACTGAAGAATGTGAATGAATGATTGTGATCAAAGTCACTGTTGATTTAACCCCTCTGCGCTCTAAGAGGATATGTTTATGCTAATTTGTTATGGAAGAGATTCAACAAAAACTTAGTGGGCTTCAACTCCCAACTGAGGAAGACATTGTCTGCTGTAGGGTCCCCTTTCTAGTTTTATCTGAGAAATCTCTGTTCGCCCATTGAGGTTTCTCTACTGTTTTCTGCTCTCAAAATAGGAGATATAAAGTAGCCTTTGGGCTTGTAGCCATATTTTTCACATTAACTACTCCCACACCTTTTTGCACACACACACACTTATACACACACACACACATAGACACACACATAGACACACACACACACACACACACACACACACACACCCACTCACACCCACCCACACACACACACACACACACACACACACACACACACACACACACACACACACACACACACTTATACACACACACCAGAACCGCCATCAATTTATGCCTTTGTGTTAGTCCAAATTATACAGGTGACCTGTCACCTTCCTGCTATACGAGATCAAAAAAAGCCAAGAAAAAAAAGCGAGGGAAGAAGGAGGCAGAGGAAAGGATTTACCCCCTCAGAGTGCTTTTAATTTTAGCTCCCTTCACATCATTCACACTGCTATTCCCCCAGGCAGGAATAACCTTGTAAAGGAGACTGTATGTTTTATCCTAAAGGGCTCCACATAAGGAACGCATTACCACGTACATTTCTGCACAGTAATCCTTCCACTGGCCTTCCTCCGCACACACACACACACACACACACACACACACACACACACACACACACACACACACACACACACCCTGCCCCCCCCCCTTCCCCAAATACCCATCCCATCCCACCACCCATCCGACCACCTCCTTTCACTCAGTGTCTTCAATGATCGCTACCACCACAATGTCCACCAACCACAACCCCCCCCCCTCCAAAAAAATTCTATATGTACATATATATGTATGTATAAGTAATGTATGTATAGAATGAAAAATGTGAGTAGAACCAGACTAAAAAAAAGTTGCTCCTTTGAGGTTCCTGAGAAAAAGCATCTCAGCTGGAGCACTCTAAGCTATTACCGCATTATAAATGCCCCCCACCCCTTTGATTTTCCCTTTTTATAAGGGGATAGAAACTTGACTCTAAACATTTTATTTGCCAGCGGGGGTTAGATTTAAATGAGCAGAGCTGACGTTGAGACTTTGTAATGCAGTTATTATGAAATTTTGTGAGGCTTGTCTCTGAAATTATATAAAAAAGTCATTCATCTCTTCTTCTCTTTGCTGGGTTGTTTGGCATTTATAACTAACATGGGTATTCTCTCATCCACGAGAAAAGGCCTTAGATCCACTGTCCATCTTCATAAACAAAACTTTGGAGTGAATTTAAATAAAAGGGCATCTTGCGTTTCGTTGGGAAACAACAATACTTGAGTATGACTGCAAGCTTATTATTTAGGGAAACCTCAACGAGCATTTGCCAAGTCTTGTAAAGGTTATGCTTTTCAGCGGCGGAAAAAAAGTGGAGTGAGAATCTGATTGAAAAAGGACTGAGGCCAGCTGGACTTCATTCACACCAGTGTATCTGTTCGGCTTAATTCATGATTAAAGGGAAGGCCTTCAGAATTATAGTAATGCCATGATTGACTATTAAAAGACCAGTCATCTGCCTGCTGCGTTTCCTAGACAAGTCGATCCGGAGTCCAGCACTACAGGTTCAAGTTATGATTTAGGTTGGAGGTAAGGATACTGTGACATCTAAATGGTATTTATCTCCAGCAAATGTTGCCAATACACCCATAATTACTGGGTGACAGTCAAACAACACCGTAAATGATCGGAGGAGGTTTGTTATTTATATCGCAACTTACCACCAGAGGGCTTTGATTCAACTTGATTGTCATGCTCACACACAAACACACACACATATAAACACACACAACCACACACACACACAACCACACACTCTATACCACACAACCAGCGCACAAATGTCATTCATTTCAATACCCTGAAATTTTCAAATATGAGTAAGTATAGTGACTGACTCAAGGACAGTGACATTGGCCTTATTTTTACTACTGTGCCCGTGTTTACATGCTCTTTGCAAATGCTCTCAAAATATTAAAACATGTATTTAGTTCGCCCCTCTTGCAAGAACAGTTTTCTTTGCATCTGACTTTCTCGTTGTAGACCTCCCCATCAGTTGTCTTGTGTCTCCCCATCTGTGACAGAATGAGAGAGAGAGAGGGAGAGAGAGAAAGAGAGAGAGAAAGAAAGAAAGAGAGAGAGAGAGGCAGAGTGAGTGAGAGAGAGAGAGAGAGAGAGAGAGAGAGAGAGAGGGAGAGTGAATGAGAGAGAGAGAGTGAGAGAGAGTGAGAGAGGGAGAGAGAGAGAGAGAGAAAAAAAAAAAGAGAGAGACTGACCGACACAGTTACGGGCGCATACGTGTGACCTCTGTGACCCTGGGTGACCCCCTTGCTAATGAAGAGGAAAGTGGCGCGCTGGCCAAACATGACCTGTGTGGGCTCATTCCAGGCTGGGGTTCGGGTTTCGGAGAGCAAGGGGTGACCGACGCAGGGGGTGACCAACGCTTTCCTTACACCGGCAGACAGACAGACAGACAGGCAGGCAGACAGACAGACAGACAGACAGACAGACAGATCATCAAACCCACTCACTGTAATCCACGGCAACCTCAGATTGTCAGATGGGCTTCACTTTCATACAATAAAGTGGTTTTGTTGTTATCATTTATCATCATTTTTATTTTAGCATTTTGGATCCCTCATCTGGTTTGTCTTCTAATGCACAGCTAAAATTTGTCAGATAAGAGAGGCCCTCTTGACTCTCGTCTCGAGCCCATTTAAAAGTGTTTTGCTCAGTAACGCCCAGTAGGATCGACCCAAAGGCTGTCACTATTGGGAGATGGGTGGCGGACGGCACGCCTTGAACTGACGATCGCTCTCGCTCGCACTCAGCTCGCGTTCAGCTCGACAACATTCCTGTTGTCATGATCTCCTCCGCTGCGTGCTCCACCCTTAGCCTCGGCCGTCTCCCGGTCACACTGTTGCTGCTTCTGTAGCGGCCCTCCCCGGCTCCGCGCTGAGGCAGGACTCGACTGGGCCGGACTGGACTGGGCTGGAATGTGCTATATTAGTGCGGTGGGGAAGCAATTTCCCCTCAGTGTGCTGACATAATCATGTCTTTTATGGCTCCTCACTCGCCGCTCAGGAGGGCGCTTAGCATAGGTTAGCATAGCTTATCGTAGCTTAGCTTAGCTCAGGGTGTGGCCCCCACTGCTGCCACATGCCGTCAGGTGTCCGCAAAGCCCCCGAAGAGAGAGAGAAAGAGGGAGAGTGAGAAAGAGAGAGAGAGAGAGAAAGAGGGAGGGGGAGAAAGAGAGAGAGAGAGGAAGTGAGAGAGAGAGAAAGAGGGGAGAAGATTAGGGTAAGAGAGAGAGTGAGAGAGAGAGAGAACTCAGGTGGTGGAGGATAGGTAGAATTATTACAAAGAAAACTCTTCCGAAGCAAAACACACCGCCCCTGGGGCTTCGGCCTTGGAAAGCCACTTCAGTCTGCCTGCAATTTCATCCCTCCCCCCACCCTCCCTAACACCCCATCCCCCACAACCCCCCCCCCCCCCCCGCCCCCTCCACTCCAACCTCCTCAGCCTGGCCAGCATATGCATTCCTTCACAGCCTTTTACAGCCATCCTTACCACCACTTTAGTGTTCTTAAATGTTCTTAACCCATTTTCCTGTCCAGCTTGATTCCCACCCTCTAAGAGCAGTGGAAATCGCCTGGTGGCATTGGGAGATGGGGGATGGGGGATAGGGGGGTTACAGTGGATGTGGGGGGGCAGAGGGGTAAAGGTTGGGGTTGGGGTAGTTGAGTTAATTTGTGTTTTTTTCTGCATTGTCCAGGACTGAAGAGAGAGCTGTTGGTGGTAATGGCAGAAGAGCTATTCTCGTACGCCACCCCGACCACCACAGCCCCCACCCCCCACCCCCCCAGCTGGGCCAAGCTACACTGTGCTATGGAAAGAGCCTGTTCAGTGTTTCAAACAGAACACTCCTGTCAATTTAGGCCCATCTCCAACAAAACCCCCAACTGTCCTTACATCATATCCTCCTACCTCTTTGTTCTCCTTCTCCAACGCTCCATGAAACAGGAAGATCGGGGGGTTTTCCTGAAGAGTGGCTCCACGGACTCCAGCAGCAAAGCAAAGCCACAGCCCCCCTAATCGGCTGGTGGGGAATTCGCTCCCGAGTGTATACGTTGGCGAGCCCCGCATGACAGATGAACGCAGGCAAGTTGCAGGTGCACTGGCATACATACATCTCCCATTATGCATCCACCTGCCATCTCTCGGCAAAAGGAGACCGGAAACACAGTTGTCAGGCTCTAAAGATATAATAGCCGCGGTGGTAGTAGGGATCAGTTCTCTCCAGCGTGCACCTGGACTTTGCAGGCCACGGACAAGCGCGGCTGGAACGTGAAGACGTAAAGAGAAGGGGGAAAAAAATTGGTTCTTGCATGCCATGGGCTATACACACACGTGCGCCACTGCCACGTCAATCGACGGACGGATTATGGGAGCTCGCTGGACTGGACAGCACGTGGGCTTTCCTACGGGGTCGCCAGACCGCGGCCACTGCCGGGCCTCTCTGCACGTGGAGCGAAGAAGCCATGCTCCGCTCTGACGTTCTCCACTCCGGGCCGGGGTGGGGGCCAGGGAGTCACTCTGCGTCCCTGATGAGGCGCGGGTTTGTGTGGGATCAAAGAAGAATTAGAGGTCTTGATTCAGTAGAGACTTTCAGCATGCCTCAGCACCCCCCCCCCCTCCTCCCACCGCCACCCCCGCACCCCCACTAACGCCACCGTCAGCACCACCACCACCACTACACACACCACCACCCCCCACCCTACCCCACTCCACCCCACCCCACTCCAGTCCACCCACTCAAGGCCTCCCCACGCTATTCATTCCCATCCAGGCAGCCTGGAGCCTGGAATTGTGGGCCAGTCGATGTTTGGAGTAGCATCGCTGGAATTCCATGTGGTGCACTGGACCCCGCTCAAAATGATTTTTGGACAGCATCGGTAAACACACAGGGCCGGAGCAAGGGGGAATATTCAGCACCTGTTTAAAAACTGGTGAAGAACTTTCTTTAAAGAGACGAAGAAAAAGAATTTAAAAAAAACAAATGCGGGAACGTGGAGATGTAATCATTTCACGTAGTGTTACCAGCCACATTGATCAAGATACCCCTAACACACAGACAGCTGGCTGCAGCGAGAGAGGACTTGGAAATAATGAGAGCGAGTCTGTGTGTCGTGGTGGCTAACATAAAAGGGTTATTCACCTCAGCTGAACTTCTAATTTAAGAATGAAGTTCATCTTAATAATGGTGGTGTGCCATCAGCCAGCAGAACATTAGTGTTTGTCTCTACTGAACATGAAATTATACTCTGACACTATCACAGCATAAACATAACAAGTACTTGTGTGAGAAGACCTCCTCTCCACGTATAAACACAACAAGCAACATGCATAAAACCATCTTAAAATGTTTATGCTGATGAGGACTTATTAAAGTGTGTGTGTGTGTGTGTGTGTGTGTGTGTGTGTGTGTGTGTGTGTGTGTGTGCGCCAAATTGAGAGTTGATTGATCTGAGTTTACAAATCCACATAAGCTCATATTTGTAGTGTGTGTGCAAGTGAAGGAGAGAGAGAGAGAGAGAGATGTAGTGTTTGTGTGGGGTGGGGGGGGTGCACTGTGTGTGAGTGAATAATGTCTTACAAAGGACAATAAGTGGGGTGCACACAGATACATAAAGTTCCCTAAGACAGCGTGACATCGGCATAGTATCATCTATTCCTGCTGCTCACATAAGCTGGATTTAACGCAACAAAAACTGCACCTACCACACACACACAAGCACACACACACAAACACACACAAGCACACACACACACACACACACACCGTAACCCAAGCATTAGGGTGAGTGAGCCGAACATGAAATCCTATTTGAGGCGCACACAGCGTAAACCTTTACTTTATCCATTTTACTGCAAATTAAAATTTTGTTGCTTTTTCCGTCTGATTTTACGGGAAACATCTGGGCTTCGCAGCGCGCTGTAACTGTGGCCCGAGGCGTTCGAGAGAGCTGATTTGGCTCTTGGGTAGAGCGGGGGGCTGTGATGGCGGGAATAATGAGCTATTATCAAACACGCTGCCGGTAGGGAGGCACAGGAAAGCTTTCGCGCCCAGATTCCCGCAGCATGAGAAAGCACGGTGGGATCCTGAGCAACTTGTTACAATCGGCATCACTCTTAGGGTAGTGTTGTTAAAAAGTATTAATGCTTTATCCAAAAAGGGAATTAATCCTGCAAAAGCAACCAAAGGTCGGCTTATTATTGAAGAGAAATGTGAAAATTAATCTATGTTGCAATGCAAATAATTTTTATAGTTTTGTTAAAGCATGCACATTAGTTTTAATCACCAAGGCAGACATGCACTCAGGTGTTATTTCGATTGATTCAGGCTACCTCAAAGCAAAATGGTTTGTTGGCTGTGCAACTGCGGAGAGCATACATTTAAAAAATTCATTTAGGCTACTCAAATCAAAAGAATAAAATATGGAATATTTTACTGTATAATGGGAATTATTGGGAATTTATTTGTAATTCCAGGCGAGTTATAGGCCTCCCTGCATTTGTGATTATGGGGGCAGGTGCACAAAACGTGAGAGGTGTGGTCCCTATGCTTGAGCCCTCACCGCAACCTCCCTCTCTGGTTTCTTTTGGCCTCTCAACCTGCGAGGCGGCCGCCACAGGAAGATATTATGAGACCTGTATGTCTAAATTGCAGGTGTTTCCCCTCCAACACACAGCCACACTAACAGAAGACTTATAGCATGTACACTTTGGGGACCTCAAACCTCACGTACTTCCAGACAGTTTTCTTTTGTAGTCTGTTTGATAAAGCACTAGGCTACCGTAAAGGAATAACATTTAATATTGAAATAATACAATTGATCCTGAAATGTTTTCCTTGACAAAACACGTCAGGCCGACAACCAATTATACACAAATCTGGTTAATTCTGGTACACCGCTAAAATAGCACTTGCAAAAACAATTAATGTTTATATGTACATTGTGTTGTACATTGTGTTATACTGAACTTTGTGCATGCACATGCCAAACCCATTATTTGTACAGCGTATGGACACACGGTGCATTTTCCTTTGATAGATGATTTGGATCTCATGACGTCTGGGAAAATTAGATGTAAACAATTTTATGCTTTGCGAGTGTGGTTTAGATAGAAAGGAAAAATTAAGAGGTCTGGTAGGGGTCCGGTATTTAAAGTTTAGCAAATGGCTGCTGTCGTTATCTGCGGTGGTTCGGGTTCCTTTGCTCGTTAAAGAATTTCCCTCCAGCTATCGCCATTTAAGCGATTACTTGTTATTAAGGCGGACAGGCCTTTTATACGCCTTGGTTTAAAATTGGCTAGCATTTCTCCTTCACTAATGAACTTTCCTGTGCATTTTTACAAAAAGGCCTTTGCTGGTAGTTACTTTCCACAACAAGGGAGAGCGCAGCAAACACATACAACTCTCTGCATTTTTCTTCACACCTTGGTAATTCCTCTGGCTTCATCTAAAAACCCACAAACCCTATAGTACTCTTTGAGGTGTGATTTGCAATGCATATGGGAATCAAATAGACTGCGTGCAGAATTTAAGGCGATATAGAATGGGATACTACAATTGAAGTGAGTTTATTACAGCTTATTTGAACTCTCCATAGGCCTATTTATGATCGATGCTGTACAACAAAGTAGAACCACGTGATTTGACGATATGCGTAAACCTGTTACCTATAAGGTGCTCTGTCTAAAACAATGAGCTCAACTATACTGTTCAAAAAATATGAGTTTTAATAAATAAGCACAAATATACAATGGACGGATTTTGAGAATGCTGTCTACAATACCCTACGAGAATCCATGCAGCGTACCTCAAAAAAGAATTACTCTAAATTGCATTGGTCCCTTTTAAAGCTGACGATAATCACAGGTAGCCTATGTACAATATTTTGTATCGAAACATTTATATATAATTCTATTTAAAGATAAAACACATGAAATATGGTATTCTTAAAGTTATCAAATTGTTTTCCTCTTACAATCACCATACCAACATTTAATAACTTGTTAAATGATAATAAATGTGTTAGTCGACACAGGAGACGCCACTGAACACTGGGTACCGCAATGTAATATGTCAGTTATTACTCTTGGTCATTTATCTGTCTTCTTTACAGATGTCTGATGCCTGAAGTATTCAATCAGAGTCCGCAGCTGTGTATCACATTACGTCTCATAAAATGTCTTTGAGGTTCGAAGGTTCTTCAATTAATCCTTTGGTGTCTTCATATAGTGGAAGTAAACAGTCTATGAAGAGAAAAGAGAGCAGGAAAATACATTAGTTAACTTACAACTTTTCAAGCTTTTTTTAGGTTTTTGTATTAATCTCATTTAATAATTTCTAAAAAGTACTAGGCTACATGCAAACGGTCCAGAGCACTATCACCAGACCAAGGTCTGTTTATTTACATGTGCAAACATGTGAATAGACCAATAGGTATAGGAAGCAATTAATGAAACAATTACATGACTAAAGTGGTACCACATGTGAAAGAGGCGGAAAAGAATTCAAGTGTAAACATGCAGCACTATTCATAGTTGCTACATCACTGAAAAATAACTGCGTAGTTTACTGTTAAGGAAACGATGACATTCGCCTGTCCAACTACACAGAGACATTAGACTTATTGTCAGCAGTGAATTATGATAGCCTATTTGAAGGGTGCACTAAGACAAAATACTGGACATAAATATTTCACAGAATAAGGACATATCTTCCCAAAAGGGCCACATAAACAGGCAAACCTTTCCATTATGTCAGGTTTTTATCTGTTGTTTTTTTATATATTAGAAATGTGTTTGCCATTTACTAACATCAATGATTTCCTTATTGTCACCTCATGATGATTTTTATGATAACGCTGTCACACCTGTAATTTTAATCCCAGAATTTCTTGTGAAGCATTTGTGGGTATTTTAGAATAGTTTAGTATACTACACTTCTAATAATTTCAAATGTCTGGTCTAGAGGCGAATGACTAGCGTTACGCCCGTATGATCAATTTGCGGCCTAAGGAAAAACAGACCTCTATTCTTCCTCCCAACACCAACAAAGATGCATACTATGCATGCTTTGGCCACCCAAAATGATCACTTATCATTTGGGTTCATTTATTCGTTCTATGTTCATTATTCTATCTGCTGAAAACGTAAAATACGTGCTGAAGGACTTCAATCAAAATCCAGAGTTTATGTGACCTTGACATTTCGAGTCGAGTAGAGACATCTAATCATATAAACCACCCCTTTCTTTTTTTCCTTTTGTAACAGTCTACATTCGGTATGAGTTGGAACTGTTTAGGCTAGAGCAACTTCTGATAAATTATTATTTAAAAAACATATTGCCTTTTAATTATTAAAAAAATATATGTCATAATCTTTATGAGTAAAATAATTTCCTATTTAAGCATTGTGAAATGCTAAGTTGCATGGAAATATATAAATCACAACATTAATTCTGGCCGCAAGCCAGGCACCCTTTCACTCATGCCCCTAATCAAACGCTGGTTTGAACTCTGTGCCCAGGCTCATGGGTAGCCATTTCTGTGGCCCATGCACAGGAAAACCTTCCATTGTGAAGCTAAATTATCCATGAGGGACCAGTTCATGGCTTACGCTTCTGGAAGGCCTCTCCTCTCCCATGGTCTTTAGGTCCCCCCAATATGTGGATGGCAACACATAGCTAAACCAGTCATTGTTTTTCCCTGTAGTGGTGGTTGTGATGATTCATAAAAGTACTAATTAAGAGGCTTAAAGGAAGAGGAAAAACAAGTGTTCACTCTTACGTAATGTCATTTTGGATTCTGCTTACCACACTTGTATTTTTCCACTTCCAAAGCGAAAATCGAGAGAACTGGGATGGCAAGAAATAACCTTTTACCTTAATGTTTTTTTTTTCTTAATTGAGCTTCAATACGTTTTGGAATGGATGTAGGCCTACTGAGCATCCTATGCGGCACTTTGACTACGTAGAGTAAATGTTTCCCAAATGTCAAACTGACTCTGAGCAATTTTTAAATATATTGACAACAGACTAAGTCCGTGCTACACAGTGCCAATTTTGAAATTAGTCTCCAATTTGTAACTTCGTGTAATAAAACAGTTATAACAGTCATTAAGCTGCCAGCAGTTGGCCTAACCACATCTACTTTATGTTATTGACCGAACCGCTGTGCTGTCAGTTCGGAAAATATTCTTAAAATTTCAATAAAAACTGACACATTTTTACACAACATACCCCTTTGGCATAATCAGGGCGTCTGTGCAGCTAATGGGTCGCAGACATTGACCACGCGCCTTCCATCCTCCACACCGAGAAGGCATAACTGAGTCTCTCGTGCGCAACGTAACTGCAGCTCGACATCTTGCTGTCCATCTCATCGCTCTGCAGCACCTGACAGAGGAAATCAATGTATCGTGAAGCTAGCTTCAAAGTCTGTATTTTGCTGAGTTTATCCGATGGAAGAGTTGGGATGATTTTTCGTAACGACGCAAAAGCTTCGTTGAGCGACTGAGTCCTTTGCCTTTCCCTGACGTTGGCCAGCACACGCTGGTTCTGCAACTCCTCGTAGGACTGCGTGCTGCTCGGACTCGGTTTTTTGCCCCGTTTCACGGAGGACGAAGGACTGCTGTCCTCGCTCGACTTTTTACTGTGTCTCCTCTTCCTTCCAAACCTTTTCTGTTGTCTGTCCAACTCCTCCTCGCTGGTCACTATGCTATCCACAGGGGAGACTGGAGAACTCGAACTCTCTTCCATCTCTTTTTTAAAGAAATGCAAGGAAAGGGAAGAAAAAACGCTCTCCACTTTAGAATCCGTGGTGAGGAAATGTATCCGTTGTTGCAGCTAGACAGACAATTTTGAAGTTGTGTTTGATCTCTCCTCTTTGACTTAGGTGTTTTGACTGGGATATTCAATTCTCAAACTGTCGCTTGGCACAGTTTTCCGTTCGCAGGAAGTTTTTTCCTAAATTTTTTTGGAAACTTTACCCCAGTTTCGGATGCTAAATAGTGGTGTGAATGGAGGGGGAGGCAGCATCGAACTCTGATTGGCTGTCCAATAAACAGGAGGGACTAGCGAGTTTTAAATTACAGTACATCTCCGAATCATGCCAATCAGAATACACTCCTCAAATAAATACTTTACGCACAAGAGCTACCATTATAATTAAAACTTTGTTGTCTACAATCTCATTTTATAACAAATAGCCTACCATTTAATTCACATTGTGGATCTGTGCATAAATGACCAAAATATTTATTAGGCTACTGTGCAAAAGCATTTTTCAATTAATTCAGTTTTAAATGTATGGATGACATCTGAATATACATGTGGTATAATATAATACTGTCGAAACACGTTAATGAAACGATTATGCAATAAAAGAAATTGCATATAGTTTCAGCAAGAAAAAAGCCATTGCATATAATTTCTTGTTTAACCTTTTAACTGGCTTTATTGTCTGTTTTCCTCAATGAGGAAGTCGAGTAGGCTACAAAAAAGTCTTCGAATAACTGAGGGGTTCTAGTGTTTCTGCAGATGCCTCCGGTGGGGGATTCCATGCATTTTGTGAGAGTACTACCCCTTGATGCGTGATGTCATGTTTTCTACACATTGCTTCCCGCACGTGGCTCTTATTATCGTTCTCCATTATCCGCTGCCAAACCCTTCTGTTTTCAGTGTCAGCAGAGACCGGGTTTTCAATTGGCTTATTTTATTTGTGTGTTTAACTATTATTACTCTGTACTTTCTGTTAATTTAGAACTTCTGCATGTTTAAAGTGAGCGTAGGTCTACATAAGCTACTTACCTGACGGTTACTTGAAAAGGAACATGACTCAGATGGTTCTAGCATTTACAGTCTTATAACAGTAAAATGTATTTCATTGGCTATTTTATTTGAGTTAATACAACTAAATCCATTATCTGTGTAATTTAACATTTATCCCAGCTGTAGTATTCTATTAAATGTTGTGTTTAATGAGCACCATGTCCATATTGTTGTTGGGCGCCCATTTAGCTTCATATTGTTTTGTCTTCCTTAAGAAAAAAAATCAGGAGTTACACAAGAACCCCCTAACACATGAAAGAGGCTGTCTGTTAAGAGCAGCTTTTGGCAGGCCTTCAGAAGGGCTCTGCATATAGCCTTTTGAGTACCAGGCCTGCACTATCTCCTTGACTGAGAAAATAATAACAGCGGTCACATTTCTTTTACCAATATCCAGCTCCCAAATAAAAAAAGGGAAGAATAAAAAAAAAAAAAACGAACAGGGACTAGAATAAATTTGGGGTTGAAACCTGGTCAGATTAGTCTGGTATGATAAATGATAGTCTTACTGAGGATATGTAATGCGCACACCCATAATAGCTAGCTGGCTGTGCGTGGCAGATAGCCCACGCCTCACAGTCACGTACGTTGAGGTGATTCTGAGGCTGTTCTGATTGTAGGCCTTGGCCCCTGACCCGCTCTTAAGGTATGTGTGTGCTTTCTTTGAGGGCTTCCCAGAGCAGGCCTCTGGGAGACCCAGTCTTTTTTTTTTCCAGCAAAATATTCTGACCTCTCCTCCATTTGGTCTGCCACCACCAAATTGATGCAATCTGATTTCAAAGATTCAAAGCTCAATTCCACTCGGGGAAGGTCCTGCAACAAACATCCCAGCCATACCGCCAAACAACTCCTCTTTGTTCTGTCCATAATTTACGTCCCTTGTTGCACCGTCAGCATACCTTTACAGCAAACAGGAGGCTGGAGAGAAACAAACAAAAAAATGAGTTTAACAAGCCGACAATTAGGAAGGCAACCAGGAAGGCAAGAGGTATTATCTTAGCTGGCCTGCTCAAACAGAGATCTTCAGTGGACAAGGGCCCTTTCGCGTGTTAGCAGGTACGGGCCCCCCTTCCGGACGTGTCCTGCAGTATTAGCACGCGGCCCCAGATAAAGACCATATGGCCCGGAGATGCAGTCCTTTGGAACATGAGCTTATGACGGCAGGTATAATACCCTGCACATTGCTTTGAGCCCAGGCCTTCAGCGGGAGCAGATCTGGCGTTGTCTGCACGCTGACGACTGGGCTTTGGAGATGACCCACCTCAGATCAAAGATGCGAGGCGCCATATTTCACTCAGGCAGGATGACGCGTTTATATCTCTCTGACACCTCCAAATCAGCAACACATGGGCTGGAACTCTTTAATAAGCTGAAATCCTTTCTGCAGGGGCCTGTCACTTCAGTTGGCAGACATCCGTTCAACTGATTTTAGACTGTACAATAAATAGAGTGAATGAGAAAAGAAAGAAAGAGCGAAAGACAGACTGACAGAAAGAAAGAAAGAAAGAAAGAAAGAAAGAAAGAAAGAAAGAAAGAAAGACGCACCTGGGGAAAAAAAAAAACTATGGGCACTGGGTTATTGAATCATTGTTTCCCCTCCACTTTATAAATTTACTTACTGCTATTTGGCTCCACTTCATACTGGAGATGACAGTGGCTATGAAAGCGCTGTGAAAAGTTATGATGAAGATGATTTGTTGGACGTGAGCTGCAATGAGTGGAATTTTACAGTCCAGATGAGTGCCATGATGGGTTACCTCTGAGTGCACCCTTAAACCATTACAAGCTTCTCGCCAAATGATTCTGGCAAGCGCATCTAATGCAACTGATGAACCCAATGTGTGAGTAGACCTGTGTGCTTTTACACAGCCATACACGTATACATGCATGTACGCACGCTGTCTGTCTGTCTGTCTTGTCTGTCTTGTCTGTCTGTCTGTCTGTCTGTCTGTCTGTCTGTCTGCCTGTCTATCTATCTATCTATCTATCTATCTATCTATCTATCTATCTATCTATCTATCTATCTATCGGTCTGTCTGTCTCTGTCTGTCTGTCTGTCTGTCTGTCTGTCTGGCTAAGTCTTCTTTTAGCCAGTTGTGTACTGTGCTGGCGGAATGTTGTTTTGCCCCCTGTGTTCCTTACAAGTGTCTGAGCATGAAGAGGCTCTTTGGTTTTGGCGCTGGTGTGAATGTGACAGCTTCTGGTGAGCCACTAGTGCAAACAGGTTACGACAAACACATCGGTAAACACATCGGTTTGTCAATAAAGCTCTTTCATTTGCACCTTCCCCATCACAGGGTGTCGGGGGAGAGACACCACTTTCCCCAAGACAAAAAGAAATTCCTTCAACTTTTAGGCATTTAGAGTTTGTAATGTCCATCTTGTTTTTGTTCGTGTCTAACCAGTAGTTTTAACTTTAGTTGTTATTGTTATTTTGAATATAATTGAATTTGACAGAAATCCTTAGCATTTCTTTCAACATGTTCAAGGGCAAATTCAAGTCAATCATTTTAAGTAATAAGTCACACATTTAGTCTCCCGCAGCAACATAAAATGCCGCTATTGCCTTTTGTTTAAAAAATCACACAAATCTAAAGCTTTTTCCAATTAGCTCAACAAATGTGTTCATTCATGTCAAAGTGATTATGGTTGCAATAATGGTGATTATGATCTCAATGTGAATATGCGAATGATGCACAGCCAGCACAGGGTACCTTAACTAATAACTCATGTTTTTTTCCCCCCAAGAAACCTTGACTATTTTGTCTTATTACGTAAATTGGAATTCTTAAAACTATCAGCTTCGATTTCTCACTGACGTGTCTTTTGCCCCGTACACCATTATATGATAACAGCACTGGCATTAAACAAGGGCAAAGCCATCCATTACGTTCACTCACTCACTCACTCAAAAAAAAAGAGAAAGACTCCCCATTCATATATTTGCAGGTCTCCATTTTCTTGTAACCCTGATGACAAGGTGTTTCAGAAATCGTATTAGGGGCCCTTCATAAATGTTTCATTAGGGAGTGTGTAACAGCTTGAAGCATTTAGGTTTGTTTAATATGATGCAGATTTTTACGTGCTCTGTCTCCTGTCAGGATCGGAACTGCAGGCTTGTAAGGCTCGGTCCGGGGTGCCAGGGGGCCCCAGCGCTGGCCTGCTCCCTTTGATTTCAGCTGAGGAGAAGCAAATGGACCAGAACGCCTCCATTACATAGCCTAAAGGAGGAAGCAGCGCTCTGATTGGCCAAGAGTGTGTGGTGTTTAATGTTGTACACAAACAACGGCCATGAAAGGGGGCCCATAATTGAAAGGGGGGTTTTACTAAAGCAGATTACTCTCTAAAATTCAACCATGTTGAGAAGAACCCACCAGAACATTGGATCTGGTGAGCCATTTATTTTGACATCATGTGCTGGCTGCTTGGAATCAAGCCTCTGGGAAATGATGCAATGCAAAGTAGGACCTCCTTTTTTGAGGACGCATTCATCATACTTAGTCCGCTATAAATGGCAGGGCACTGCGTGTGAAGAATGTTCGGAATTCCTCATTTAGTGTGTGTGGAGTGAGGTCAGCTCCCATTCTAGTGAACTTTACACTTCAACCCCGAAGACTAACCTCACCTCACAAGTCTTTCTCTGATTTGACAGTTACAAAAAACAGTTTCAGGGCCAGGCCTACGTAAATAAAATCTAATTACAATAATTGTGTATACAAACCATTTCCAGAGGCACTTTGCTCTTACCAATCCCATACCTATAGCCAGTGGTGTAGCCTCCCTTAAAGATGTATATCTAACAATCACTAAACCGACTTTCTCTCTCTCTGTCCCTATGCAGAAGTACATATGTCTGTGTGTCCCCACTCTGTGTCCCTTTACACCTCTGTTTGCTTATGTCCTCCTTTGTTTGTAAGTCGCTTTGGACAAAAGCGTCTGCCAAATGCAATGTAATGTAATGTATGTATGTATATAAAGATACAGGCACTTGACCTAAAGAAGCAGTGTCCCCACACCTCTGGTGGTGGACGTCAGGCCCTCTCAGATGCGCAAACATTCAAGTAGGATGAGAGGTGCAGAGGTGCACTTGTGACCCGGGTGCCAAGGTTAGTCACACGACAGCCCCAGCTTCGCAGCAGTCTGCGGGACCAGGTGCTTGTGTGCGCATGGGGCAGAGGCAGCCTGGTCAAACAAGGGGCTGTTTGCACTGCTTGATTGGCTAGCCACCGTGCTATGGAGGGGGCCGTTATGGGTGTAAACACAACAGGGACATTAACAGCAAACTGTCAGGGCTAGCTCCTTTTCGAAGCGTCAGAAAACCTCAGGGTTGGTCACTGTTGGTCCCTTGAAATGTTAAAATATAAATGCAATGGTTGCGTCTTTTATAGAAATGCAAAATACTGATTATTGTGAAGTGACCACAGATAGTTTACTGTATTTGTTGGCAGTATGGCATACCAAGCCTATCAAAAAGTGGTACCAAATTCCTCTGCGTCTACTCACAGAATTAGTGTTGTAAGTCTAGCATGAAGCCTGCAGTTTACCCTGTTTGTGTTCTTGCATTATCTGGCAAAAAAACAACAACATGGAATGTGCCCACAAAAATTGTGTCTTATCAGATTTTCAGCCCCAGTGGCTTAGAATGCCCAGACAACCCACAGCTCACAGTTCTCTACTTGTTGTCTTTCACTTTGACCTTGCGAGTTTGAAGCTGTGGGTATCAGGAAAAGTGTGATTTTAACTGAAGTAGAAAATTGCTGAAAATTCCCAGTGCTTGTCTGGGAATGTTTCAAATGGGACTCCCTGTGGTTAGGGAATGTCAACAGGCTTGAAAGGTATTGGGAAGACAACAGCATAGTTTCCTTATGCTAATGTGGCCCATTACCACAGGCTCTGAATGAAGACCTTGTGAGGCATTACAGTAATGAGAAAAGCAGAGGATGCATTTAAAATGTGCTTTGCAGTCACTTAAGAACCTCAGCACGAGCGCGGTTTATACCTGTGGAAAGTCTTGAGAAGCCAAATGTGGGCTATTATGAAACAGCAACAGTCTCCTTAATGTATAATTAAAAGCACAATGAAAAAGAAAAGCATGAAGTCACAAACAAAGTGGCATGATTTCTTATGTAAAGTTTTCTAAGAGAATGCACAATACATTTTTTACTTCTGTTCCTAACAAATAATATAATATAATATAATATAATATAATATAATATAATATAACAAAACAACATGAACTGTGAATATAGCTAGAGGAAGGATTATAACATATGTGATATATATATATAATTAAAGAGCAATTAGCAAATGTGTCTGTTAATTTAAACAAATTTTCGAGAAAAAAAAAAATCTAAATTTAGCTTTAAACAATGTAGAAAAAATGTGAGCTAAATGAGGTCAAGGGTAATTTGACTGGATGTAAATAAAGCACTGGGGTCTTTGTTGGAGAGGAAGTTATGCCTTAATGATATTTATACTGGGCACAGGCCTGTGGCTTTTGTGAGGAAACACAATAAACACACCTGGCCACTGATGTCAGTCCAACATCCTCTCATCACTCAGCTGATCACCAACACTCAGATGCTTCATCAGTAAACAAGCCCACAGCACAAATAAACACACAGATGACATCACCAGGAGTGTTTGCTCTGTCCCGATCTTTCACATACACATGTGCATACGCACACACAGACAGACAGACAGACACACACAGACACACACACAGACACCCACAGACACACACACACACACATACAGACACACACATACACACACACACACACACACAGACACACATGCACCATCATGAGAAATTAGCTGAAATTTCTCTTCTATATCAGCTCTGCAGACAGACCCATTAGTCTATTTGTCATTGGGGACTCTGGACACAAAGCTATGCTCGTGGAGCCACAACAAGCAGCTTAAAAAACAGTGAGGGAATTGGTTTCCTGTACTGTTTCCTGAGTTATTGTCCATCTTTTGTTGCTGTTTCTGTTTTCTTGGCAACCAGAATGCTCAACTGCTACACTGCAGAGACAGGGAGATGTTAAAATGGTCCAGATTTGCATGTTGTGGTGACACGCTTAGTGAATCCAAATTCTCAGTATGCAGAATAGGGAATATTGTCAGGATGAAGTTACAAACAGCAAACGCATTCATCAAACTATCACCTCTTTTAACACCTCGATGTTGGGGAACAGACTGTTGGAAAAGCTACAAGTGGGCTTTTCACAGCCTGTCCGCTCATGTCAGTGTCTTGCTGTTCAATCATCCCGCTGCACTTGACCCAGCTGTGGCCTGGGGGGGCAGGCCCACTTTGGAGCCAGACTCAGCCACTGGGTCCCATTAAAAATAACTAAGATGGACAGAGTTGAAGTCCTCTCTTTCCTCTTAAATCCGTTTTAATATTTTTTTTATAAACAATAATAAAAATACAGTGTAAATTGTTTTGTTTACTTGTATGGTGCCTAGTCTTCCCAGTCTTATGTTCACAATTTGCTTTCCCCTGTCCTTGTTTGCCTTCGTTTCTCCTCTTGCTTTTTCGGCAATATCTGTCTCTCTTAGCCGTCTGTGTTGCATTTTGTCACATTCTTCTGGGAATAAATAGCCAGTAAAAACATTGTTATTTTTGAAACAAACACATTGTATGCCTAGAGTCTGCGAAGAAAATTAATTTTTGTAATCATCCCTACATTAGTTAAAAATGTTTTTTACATAAATGGCCGCAGGATATCTTAAAGTTTCCATTTGCTGTGTCAAGTTTGTTGCCTATTTGTGAAATTGTCTCTGTTGGTCAGGTAGTTTAAATAGTTTCAGACACCATATAAAATCAGTGCCTTGAACTGGTCATTTTTTAACATCTCCACATTGACCGAGCTGTGCCTTGAGCTGATTTTAGACCAAGTGAGTCAGTGTGAGTCAGCTTTTTATTTATTTCTTTATTTGAAAAAAGAAAAAAAAAAACGCGGATAGACTAAGAATTTGTCTGGCAAATACAAGACACATGTCATTGCCTCAACCACTAAACTGCGATGGAATGACTAGTCCAGCCTTATTATCCTGGGACTGTTACAGTTAATTAGGTATCAGGCAATAGTTTCCACTAGAGGGAGGCAGTGGTCACTCCAAATCAAATTACCCCATTAGGTCATTATCTGCACTGCTGTGGCCGACTGGCATCCTGGGACACCCTATCAACAGTGACTTGTTGCAGTCAGTCGTAAACAGAAGACACAAACAAAATGGCGGAAACATGGCGGAAAGCATGACAAATAAAAGATTGCCTAGTGAACATAATTCAATTTCTACTTTTTGTTATGATCCTCCTGCTGTTCCCCACTGCAGAGACCTGCACACTTCTGCTAAACCAACTGCAGTGTGTTTAAGGAGCGTCTGGTTACAGGCTATTCCCCGGGACAGGCAGCGCGCCCCAGCGTGTGTGTGCGCAGCCAAAGCTGTAAATTGCTGCGGCGGGGCGATACACTGACACGCGGCTCTCTCCTGGGCCGCGCAACATGTAATAAGAGAAACGGCGAGGCCGCGCGGAGTAATTGAAGCCTCTGGTTTAGCAATATGACAGTGGGCTTGTGCTATGGTGATCAGCGCAGCGGCTGGGTTGTGCCGGGTTGGGCCGAGCTGGGCCCAGAGTGAGCCGTCACACACCTGCCGCCAACACGCCTGCCCCCCCCAACTTCCCCCACCTTCCCCCCTACCTTCCACGGGGGACGGGGAGCAGGGGTCCTGGTAAGAACATCGCCCTGGATGGAGGTGTCAGCCAAGTGAGTAAGTGCAGTCAGTACCAATCTCAGCAGAGCTGAGGGGCTGTTTCAGGCCGGGCTCCTGGGGCCACCGCTGCACGCTCGAGGGGGCAGTCAGGCCCAGACGCAGGTGGCGTAGCAAAGGAGGGCCATGTCGGGGTACACAGTAAAGGGAGGCTGGAGTCAGCGGGGACGCGTATAACACAGGTTAACCAGGATACAAACCTCCACGGCAGGGACCCCCCTCCCCCCTACCCCGGCCGCCTTCACCATGCTTACATCAAATTTTTGTAAAAACAACAGAAGAAAAATACTTAGACGAAGATCAGGCTAGACAGGCGGTGTTTTTTCTTCTGGAAGAGGGGCTGAAATTGCTCCGTCAGACCTAAATGAACTTCCCATACCTCTGTTCTCTTGGTTAATCATCTCCTCGGAGGACTGTAAACAGCTGTGAAGTCGCAGGTGCAGCAGGAGAGGAGAGAGGGGCGAGGAGAGGGGGGCGAGGGAACAAACACTCCACCTGACGGCTCCAGCTCCCAGTGCACAGCAAACACGGCAACGCAGAGAGAGAATGGGATCACTCTCTCTCTCATAAACGTCTTGAATATCAGCCATCGAATTTTGCTGATGATTTTTTTTTTATTAATCACAGTGGAGGTTCATCTGTTTACTTTAAGAGTGATTTTATCCCTGAAACCACCCATCCACCCATCCATCTATCCATCCATCCATCCACCCCTCCATCCATCTATCCTTCAATCCATCAGTCTCTCCTTGGACGGAGAGGAGCGTAAACGGAGTTAAACTGGCTGAAAGACCCCTCTGGGTGAGGCCCTTAATCTTAAGGGGAAATGGCTAAAACAAATGCTGCCTGTGGCCCGGGCCCACGCGGTCACGATGGGACAGCTGCGAATTCGATGTCACCAACCTGCCTAATGGGCCAACATGCACACGCAGGGGGACCGACAGTCCGACTGACCTCGGGTCCCCCCCAAAACCACTGTGCGCTCATGAAAACGGCCCGCCGCACTGTTAAAATGAATCTAACATTTCAATATCTGGAAATATCTGAAGTGACACAAATTCAACCAAAGACACTGACAAACAGGCTGCATTTGACACAAAAAAATGTGAATTTCTCAAATACAACATTTTAATGCATAAATACAAAACACATAAATAGTACAAATAAATAAATACATAAATAAATACAATACAGGCATTATATATTAAATCACAATCGACAACCAAAATTACATTCATTGTGATATTTTATAAAATCAAGTGGTGCAGACTGCAGAGAGCATTCAGATGGAAATAGGCACACATGTTCAGAGCGAAAACATGCTCTTCAGCGCTACACGCGCACGACCACATGAAAAGCCCTCTGTGGGTCCGCGCCCTCCACACAGCCCCGTCATTCACCTCCTCCGCTTCCCCAGTGCTACTCGAGGGGGCATCTCTATGCCCTGCCGGAGGCTTCAGAGGGGCCTCTACTTACCCTTACCCCCACACACACACGCAGCACATGGCACAACAAGTGGCGGGCAAAGCGAGCGGGGCCAAGTCTCTCTCCTGACAAACGAAATTAGAATATAAAAAGCATCCGGGGAGGCGCTGGAGTGTAACAAGGGGGAGACTAGTGAGAGCTGGTGAGAAGTCTGCAGATGTCAGTCAGACATGATGCCATGTTTGGGGGGTGAGGGGATTGTTGTCCATGGTGGTGGGTAGGCATGGTTGAGGTAGAAAAAGAAGAGGTGGTGGTGGGGGGTAGTGGGTGGGGGTTTCAGGTTGAGTATTTACACACAGCAACTTCCCCCCAAACACACACACACACACACACACACACACACACACACACACACACACACACACGCACACACACACACACACACACACACAAGCACACAAGCTTATGTACAGCCTGGTTTCCTGGTCCACCCCAGAGGCCAGCGTTAATCCCACTTTATCCAGGAGAGGCGCGCTGTTAGATCTGACATGAGAGGGAGACAAAAGCAGGGCAAACATGGGGCTTTAGCTACATTTTAATGATCGTTTAACAAGTCTCGGGCCTCCAGGACCTGACAAAAGGGACACATTCACCTATTAAAGCTCTCCACAGGCTGAGAGGGGGCACCGGGGAGAATTGGTTAACTCAAAAGTACATAGAGCCCCCTTTGAGACGGGCTAAGAATGCTTGTGTGGCGGAGAGAAAGGGGCCTTAAAGCGCAAAGAGCTAAAGGGGTCGAACAGCTGGGAATAAAGCACACAACAAACCAAATCACTGACAGACTGTTTAATGCCGTGCTACACCTCTAGATTGAGTGTCTGCTGAAACAAACCCTATTCACAATTAACGAGACAGCAAGATTGTTTTAAGTATTAGCATAGTCTCCATGTTTCCCTTCAATGATGGGCCTACTGCATAATGTAGGCACTGTCTCAAGACTGTGTGAATGGAGTTACATGGAAACATATGTTTTTAATTAAAGCAATTAAAATTTGTGATTGCTTGCCATGGAGGACAGTATCATTTCAAATACCCAGATGATGTCCTTTGCTAATTATATTTTTATTTATAAATCTGGAACTTGTATAAATTGTGTATGTTTTATTACTTTGTTGTTTTTTGTTAACATAATATTATCGTTGCTGTTTTTTATATTTTGTGTTCTCAAGTTTATGTCTCTGCAAAAATTAACATTAAAGGCCTACTTGACATACGATTTTGGTTACTTTTAAAAGATTAATTTACTTACCACTTGTATTCCAGATTGCATTGGTCTGATTCTTGTAGCCATTCTTCATGCATTCGTCCACATACGATTTAGGGTCACATCCGGATATGAGGATTTCCCTCAAAAGGGCGATGTAAGCGATGGCGAGCCTGAGGGTGTCGATTTTCGACAAGCGCTTTTCGTAGGGGAACGTGGGGACATGACAGCGGAGCTCCTCAAACGCAGAGTTGATGCTCAGCATCCTCTTCCTCTCCCGGATGTTGGCCGCGTGCCTCTGTACCTTGTACGGGTGGTGAGATGTCAGACGTCGCTGTCTACGCTTGCTGATCTCCTGAGGCTCGTCCAGTAAGGAGCTGTCCACTTCAGCACCGGCCTCTGGTGGTGGGGACTGAGAGTCTAGATCGGTAAAGGTCAGCTGGGCGTCAGGAAACACGGACTGACATCCGAAAGAGGACCAGGGGGACAGCTGGCCCGCTACTGTGCCACAATCGAAAAGCAAACTGTCTAGCTGAGACTGAAACTGGAAATTTGGGTCCATCTGCCCCCAGAAGGCGAAATCTGTGGCGGCATCTTGGTCGAAATCAAAGAACATATCCTCCATGTCAAAGAAGGCCGTGAGTTGTACGAAAAACAGTTATTGTCAGGTTGCCGTGATGGTGAGTCAGAACTGTCTCATCACTGGTCTGTAAACTGAGGCATTTGTCACCACCCGCAGATTTTATAGGCTACCTGAAAGCTGTGGGCCAGGACAGTGGTGTTGGGGACACGAGAGGATTAAATAGTCGCGCGGCTTCTCGCTGCGGGGTGCTTGTACCCATTCAGGACTGAAAAGGACCTCATTAGGGCACGTGCCCCCTCCTAATGGATCGCTCACTGCCATTTGAAAAGAGAGCCGAGATACAATAGACTAAGTTTACCTCCAAATTAAGGACAGCGGAAAAAACACACGTGGCCAATTATAATGTTCGTTTAAGTGGAGTTGAATAGCTTACTGCATCGCAAGTCTGCTAATATTGACAAAGAAAACGTCCCGCTTGGCATTTGCTTACTGAAAGGCTGTGTCCAGTCTTAGGCCTGTTGTCTCAGGACACTGCCAATCAGATATCGAGTAGGCCAATATGACTACTTCTTTCCCCACGAGTCTAGGTTATATTAAAAATAAACATAATATTATAAATGACAACACCACTTATTCTCTTTTTAACTGAAAACAATACATAGTTTTTTGTATAAACTTTATTGAGTTATCGAGTATCAAGTGTTGGTCCCATGAACGACAAAAAGTTATTCGAAAACCTAAGAAAACCTTTTAAATTGGGAGCACAAAACCACTCCAACTCTAGTAGCTGACCAATTTCCAATGGACCGTAGCTACTTCCCTTAGTTTTGTTTTGATTTATTTTATTCTCATATAAATCCCTTGATTATATGCTGTTATTTGGGCATATCTTTATACTGAATCATATCAAGTACAGAGAGGCCCTTTGCAGTGCATCTCAAAAATGCCTGAAATGTTTTTGAAGAGTGCCCTACGCATGGCCTCTACCCTAATTATGACAAGAAAAAGTTAGCACAACTGACTTTCTCAGAGATCAAGTGGCAATAATAACGTGCAATTAATGAACAGACCGTTCTGATGTTTTCATAACCCCCTCGGCCCACGGTGTCTCGTTACCACAACCTCTAACAGAAATCGAAAGCGGAAAAGATTGATTAATGCTTGTTTTCTATTAAGGCAGGCATGGCGTATTTACACGAGCTGGGAGCATGGTATGGTGGAGTGGAGATACGTGGCGCGACGCGGAAATGTTCAGTAATTAAGGGGTCTAAACACAGTGGTGAAAACAGTTCCCAGACCCCCCACGCCTTCGGCCAACCAGCTCTTAGGTAAATATACACACCAACATAGTTTTCCCCAATAATTTCAAGATTATGTTTCTTGAAGTGTTATTCCATAACACAGACATACCTTTCACTCTTTGTCCGATCCTGTAAAGAGTTAAGACCAAGCAGTATTTTGCTTTAAAGTATTAAATTACTGTGCATGGCTTCTATAGTATCAACTAATTGTGTAATTATTATCATCATACTATTTGTCATCATAACCATCAAGAAATGCTCTTGTTGTTTCTTTGTTTAGCTGAATAATCATTTAATATAAATGGGGACTCAATAACCACTTGGTTCCTGAGATAAAGAGAGCGCCTGGCGAGCACTGTCAGATCCTTCTGCTGAGCAGGCACCCTTAGGTCACGCACAGCTGACGCCTCCGTTGAAACAAATGGAACTGCTGTCAAATGCAGATCTCAAAACTGTCAACAACTCGTTGATATTCAGATGAGCCGTGCACTTCAAATTCAAACATTTGCTCAGATGCATGTTATTGCAAAATGAGTATCTGCAATGTAACGAGTTTCGAGAGTGCGCACTTGTATTGCAAATATTGATTTGGACAAAGTGCATCATAGAATTCACTGGAACGTTCTCTTCGGCACGAGCCGCGCAGCAAAGGGTCTTGGAAGCAATCACATCTGCACGCAATTAGTCTCCGGTTTTGAAGTCGTCTCGACTTGGGAATTATTTTCATGGTAACAAAAAACCGAAAGAAAATACAGAATTAAAATCATATCATTTGTCTTACACCTGCTCTTTGAAGATGTCGATGAAATAGGATCAATGGTGCGATCATTTTACTGCGTGCAATGTGGAAAAGACATAACTTTAGTATCTGCTTGGAACACAGAGATAGACTAATTCTCCCTAAACTCCAGTTCCAGGCTATCATTTCTCATTGTCATTCCTGAACTATTATTTTTATGTGCGATATGACGGAAACAATTAAGGATAAAGTAGGCCTTACATGGAAAACTTTTATTTAATTTCTTTGTGTATAAATGGATGTTTTAGTGGGATTTAGTGTGCTGTGCTTTTCTGTTTTTTTTCCATCACAAAAGAGTTCACCTTGTGAGCCTGATGTGGGACTGTTTTCACCAGTGTGACAGCTCACTAAAGAAATGTCCAGCCACAGGTTAGCCAGGTTTAGTCATGGTTTACCATACTGGAAAACAGTCACAGCAGTCTTGCAAGGACTTCCACAGAACAGAACTGGATGTTCAGATCCTGAAACATTCATTGCAACACTCTTTTAACTGGGCCTATACTTCATGTACACTTCCCTGAGGAAAAAAGTCCAGGATATGATGTTGCCTCACATTCTAAGTAAATATCCACACAGTTAAAGGAGTCCCATGTGTTAGAGAAATGACTTAAAGGTTCCAAGTTCTTTGTGTCCCCAATATATGAGGACGGCACAGGGGTGTGACCTGAAAGATGAGGTGGCAGTGGACTTGAGAGAGAGGGACACACACTCACACAGTGCAGTCTGGTTTGTCCCTTGCCTTTATCTCCTGGCTCTCTCTCTCTCTCTCTGTGGTATGGGCCCTGAGGGACCTCTCTCTTCTGGGGCAGCAGCACAGCGTTAGCCTTGCTCTCCTCATCTCATTAGAACTAGGGGACACTTTCCACCACCCCCCCAACCCCCCACCCCACTCCCCACCATTCCCAAACCCATTATGGTCCTTGTCTGGAAAAGGCATCATGCACATAAAACCTGCTAGCATAAACATTCCTCCAAGGGGGACGCTCAGGCCCTGGAGCAGCGAGGGAGAGATGGGGAAGGTCTCCGCCACCGCCTTGAGCGGCAACATTCTCTGGAGTATCCCAAACTTTCCCCAGCCTCATAAGATATGCCCTTTCTCTCTCTCTTTTATTCTCTCTCCCTCGCGTCCTCTCTCTCTCCCTCACTCTCTCTCTCACTCTCTTCCTCTCTAACCCCTTCCCTCTCTCGAAGAGTCTAAAGGAAGGACGTGGGGGCGGGGTGTTAATTGTTTCACCAGATCCCCATCGCTTGAGCGACTGAGCCATTGTTGAGATGTGCGGTTCAAGGGGTCAAAGCGCTGTGGCACTCGAGTGTCTTGAGTGAAGCGAGAGACCATGGAGAGCGGGACAGAGGTGTCTCACCCCGCGACGGCGAGGTCAGGGGATCATGCATCGCAGAGAAGCCCGTTGACAGGCCAGATGTGACCGAGTAAGGTCCTTTATGGTCCTTTAACCCAAGCCCTTATCACGGCGTCCTATCCAGTCTACAGGTGCAGCCAGCACTCCAGAGCTGGACACAACAGATTAAGGTCTTTGGAGGTCAGCCGGAGAAGAAAGCAAAGGGAACACATTAGAGCTAATGATCTGCCCTTGTTTGTGTTGTAATTGTGAGCGAGTAAATGGTGGTTTTGTCACTTGCAGTACTCCACTGAAAATGAAGGAAACTTGTTGAGAAAAGGGAAAAAAAAAGCGTTTGGACAGGTCTCCCACGGACAGATCAGCCATGGACTATGAACACATCACTCAACAGCTGATGGCCCGGCATTGGACAGTTGTTACCAGCATAGGCAAGGCTCTGATGCCTTTCACACTGGCAAAGACACGCGTTCTCAGATTTGCCTGCACATTAAAAACAAATTAATCCTCTGACACACAATGTTCTCATTAAAATGAGTCAAAACAAGGGCCGTGACAGGATAAAAAGCATGGACGATTTTTATAGATAGATGACATGCTTGGAATGACATAATTTGTATCACTATTCTTCATTCTCTTTTTCATTTCTCTTTTTCCAAAATACAATATGTCTGTCTGTGTGTGTGCGTTGGGGGTTGGGGTGGCCAGATTTTCAGCCTTTGTACATCAGGTTAAGAATAGCCTGGCTAATTTCAGCACATCCCCCTCGACTGTTAACGTCAAACACATGGTTCCGAAATGGAAGGGGGTGAATCCCCACCGGCGGATGAGGATGAGGCCATCCTGCACTCCCCAGCGAGCAGGCCCGAGTGAGCAAGAGGCCTTGTGAGTCAGCGAGCGTGCGCGAGTGAGCGAGCAGTCATCCTGCTGCTGCAGACTCGCAGGAGCCGGCGTAGAGCGCAGCGGAGCTCTGACTATTATCCTTCATCTATGTCAGGTGGAGCGGCCAAGAACCGGCCGACATAAAACGCTTTGCTCAACCAGACGTGTCGCAAAACAGAACCCTGAATGGAGCCCTGAAACGGAGCCTCTGAGCAAAAGGAGAGCGGACTTCGTTTGCCCGTTGCGTGCAACCCTGCTCCTAACTCACTTTTACGGCTTTCAATTTTGTTTCCCCATTGCCAAAGGGTCAGGCAGAGGGGATCCATGACGGGGGGGGGGGGGGGTTATGATTTCTTGGACTTCATTGAAAAACATATATTTATACCATTTCAAATGGTCACTGAAAAAAAACATGTATTTAGACTATTTCAAATGGTCAGTGCATCAGTGTTTACTACACATGGACTAAAGCAAGTTGGCTCCCAGACTTTTTTTAGGTTATGCCAGTGGTATGGCGTAAACATTTGACCTGTCAATTTCCCTGAGGCAGCAGAGCTAAACGGAAGAGTCAGACCGGTATAAAAAATGAAAGAGGAAAAAAATAAAAGGAAGGTCAGGCTATTAAATGTATAGAGGCTTTCTCTTCAAAGGCAGCCCATCTGAAAGAGTAATATGCCCATCTATCATTCTCTTCATGTCCCTGGCAAAGCCATCCTCTGACTATTTAAAAGTACATTCCATTGATTTTAAAACACCACACCAGACAGCCTTTTATGTTGTTAGTTGACACACATTTATTGGACATTATCAGACTTAGAGTTAGCAGTCCGTTTTCAAAGACAGCGAGAGTCATTAAAAGAGGAAGTGACAAAACTGGGAGCAGAGTAATCAAGATTCAGCGATGATTGAAATTGCCCATTTAACGACAACATGATGAAAAACAACACAAAAACACTTTTAGTTTCTAAAATCATAATTTGAAAACACAGACATGTGTTTTTTCCCTGTGTGAGAACAGATTTTTAATCCTCTCAGACTCCATGCAGGCAATACAGATGTGTCCTTTTTCAAGTCTCCCTTAGCTGTCAACGACACTGTCACCCACCCACCCACCCATGCATATATTAAAGCAGAGAGCCAGCCCAGGCTTTCAAAACACTTTAATAAAAAGCAATAAATTAATTCAACCTCTCAAAGAGAGAGAAGCCATACAATTCTTTGTAACCAAAGTCTGGGAGCATCTGAAAGCAATTTTTGCGCCCTGGTTTCCATGAAAAGGACAATTTGCTGGGCTGGGCAAGCCATGCCAGGTCGGGGAGGAAGGTCCCGAGAGCAGCCGACAAGTGGACCGGTGCCAGCATGTTTTCCCATCTCCACTGGGAGCACGCGCTGCAGTCATCCTCACACATCTGCAAGCAGACAACACCATAGCTGTGTTTGCTGGAGACAGGTTTCTGAAATTTCTCTCTTTTTTTTTTGTTTTGTTTCTTTGCCCACCCTAAGCCCTCAGTATTTCATTGTCTTTGCACCCTCTGCGCCCACAAAAACATAATCACCCCCCCCCCCCCCAAAAAAAAAAACACCATCCTACTGTGCACAAACCACTGGAAAACACACAAAGACACACACACAGACCCTGCCATCAGCCCCAATACCCCTAACATGCATTCAGTTCCAGACGTGCACATAACAGTCCCCTGGTGGATGTCAGCATGAGCAGAGTGCAGAGTATGCCAAAACCCCAAAATACCTTGTTAAAGGCAAGCAATCTCAACGGGAAGAAAAGCAGCTCTAAGTCCCTCAGTTGGCAAAAAAAAAAAGAACAAAGAGAACCCCCCCTGAAGAAAATAGAACAAGTATAATTGCTAAATGCAATAACCTTTGAGGCTTTAGAAACAGAAAAAAGGTCACAGTCATTGTGGCATCGCTTCTATTTTACATGGTGAGTGAAAACAGTAAAACCTAAAAGGTTGTCCCTGACAATGAGCTTGTCTGCTGTGTGTGGATGTGGAAAAGAAATACAGCTGGAGCAATAGAGACACACAGGATCAAAGTGCGCACAGGGACAATTGGGCTTAGATTAATATGAAGAAATCCCAATGAAACACGATCTCCCTGAAGTGTGGTCTATTAGTGGTCCTTCATAAAGCAAACCCCCATCTGTAGGTCCGACCAGCAGCCTTTCACATGTCATAGCATGATGTGTTTTTCCTCCATTTGCATGGTCGACAAATTGAATTGTTTTAATTTTGTGCAGCTGAGAGTCTGTGCTGAAGGTGTTGGTGTTTTTCCCTTCCCTTTGTACGTTTTATGTACTGCCAGAGCATTAAACTCTAATCCTTTAGTTGCTGCAGAACAATGTTAGTTGGAAAGCAGCACACTGTATGAACAAGGGGGGGGTGGGGTGAAAAAACTATTCCAAAAACAAAAGATTATAAGAAACAGATCACTGAACATAAACACTAATCAGAGGAGCATAGAGGCAGGAAGTAAGATGAAAGTGCGTCCGTGAACTCAGATCAGTAAATCAACCCGCTTCAAGATGCGCAGGGAGCGGCGAGTGGATCTGGACAGACAGCAGACACTCCAAGGCCTCCTCCTTGGCCAGTAGGATGCCTGTGGAAGCACGTTCCTCCTCCCCTCCCCTCCCCTCCCCAGAAAACCACCCCCCAGTTTTGGCTCGGAGTGCATTTTGGAATCACGAAAGGGTAAACCATCCTTCTCCTGTGCGCCTCGAGGGCACAGGTCAATCTGCAAAAAGGCCTCTCTCTCTCCATCTCTCTCTCTCTCCATCTCTCTCTCTCTCTTTCCCTCGCTCTCTCTCTCTCTCTCTCTTTCCCTCGCTCTCTCTCTCTCTCTCTCTCCCTCTCTCTCTCCCTTTCCCTCTCCCTCTATGTGTGTGTCTTTTTCCCAAGGTCTCAGGATCTTAGCAGGATTGTGGGTGAATCACATATCTGAGCGCCTGGGAAGGTTTGAGGGGCTGTCAGATCTGCCAGAGACCCCGTGTATGGGAGCTGGCGTTTCTGAGTGAGGGAGCGACCTAAATAACAGAGCCCATCTGACGTGATCGGCATGCTGCTCAACATAAAGGCTGCACCATAAACTAACTCATGCTCACGCGCACTCTCTTTCATGCGCTCTCTCTCTCTTTCTTCCTCTCTCTCTTTCTCTTTCTCTCTCTCTCTCCCTCTCTCTCTGTCAGCTGCAGTGCTCTAATGTTGAGTCATTCCATTGTCTCACAATTGTTTCCACTGCACGAGAGTCACCGGCTGAGAGGACGGTGTGGAATGTGTGTGGGTAACCTAACATTCGGCTCGACAGCAACGCTGACATGAGGGCTGAAGTCTTTTTGAGCTACACTCGAGCAGGGTGAGAACAAACCCTTCCAAAAACAGGATGTATTAAAAACGAACCGCAGCTACAAAGAATGTGTCCAAATAAGCACTCCGGGTATGATTTCAAGCTCTGCTTCATCTGGAATGACAGCCCCTCTGGTCAAAAACATCTTTTTCGGAGAGTTGCGAGCGTCCTTTGAAACCCAAAGCGTGTCTGCTTTGAAACAGCCACTACCAGTTGAGTGGAAAAGCATAAAATTATGGTACAAAACTAAATCCATTTAACCATCCTGTAAAGATGTATTGGGCATCCCCACTGCGTTGGGAGAGTCTGTCGGAGTATATTTGAGATGAAATATATGCTCTCCCCGTCAGGCGGGATGGACACAGGTATATGGTAGGATGTCGTCCATTGACACCGCAAACGTGTGACCTCTATCTCCCAGGCCGCCTGACTTTTTCCTGTGTGTGCAGGAAGCGAGTGGCGGTCCGCAGTCCGGTGGGAGCCAGACGAGGACTTGGCAGGCCCCGGTGGCGGTGTGCGTGGATCAGTGGGGCTTGGCAGGGGCCAACTCTTTCGGGGGCAATGAAAAATAATTTCCTCCTGAAAGAGCAGCATGAGGGAGACGTCTTGGCCTGGACGCCAAGGAACATGAGCCATGCAGGAGGAATGCACGGATGATTGTGACCGACCGTCAGGGCTTAAATGTCAAAGACAGACAGCCATACTGAATATGCATGCCATGGACGTGTTTACCCAACCTTCATTACCATATGAAGGAATTTTTTTTTTTTTTTTCATCATTCTTTGGAAAAAAAAAACCCATCGCAGGCCCATGCAATGCATGGACTCACTGCACCACAAGGAACAGACAGGAAACATATTTGAAGGAAGAACAAAAATGGAATGAGCTGTTATTTAAAGCCACTATATCTATGCCTGACTAGCTGTCGACCAGCAGGTTATATGGTTTTATACTTCCCACTCTCAGCAAATCGGGAACAGCATATTTGTTTGCTGCTAATTCCTATTCTATTTTCAGAAGTAAACAAAACCTTTGCCAGAGACTACATATTAAGTATTTATAATTATAAGATATCAGTGCTAACATGCGTGTCTCCAACAGCATTATTTATATGTTACATTAACTTAGTTGATGTGCAAACAGACACCTGAAGGTCTTAATTTAAGCACTTTAGCTTTTGAGCTAACTGATAGGCTAGCCACTGATGCTAACTGAAGGGCTTGCTGTTGAACGCCTTATTGGTATGACAGGACAGCCATGCTTACTTACACGCTTACTTAGCCATGCACGTGTCCAAGCATAAATTCAATCTGACATTTAAAAAAATCAGAAAATCCATTGAACCCCTATAGATGGGGGAAAAAACAGCTTACCACTTGTCCATGGATATACAAACACTTAAGTTGTCATAATTTTTGCGTCTAAAATGAGATGTTACTGGCTGTACTCTGCTGCTTTCACTGCTGTGACTCACAAGTGCCTCCTGAGGTACAAAGTGGAAATGAGAGAGGGGGGTACCGGGGAGACCTGATTAGCGTGCTTATATTTTTTATGATACGTCAAAATGCTTATTTATTAACATTCTGTAGCAAATTTTAATTATCTTTAATGTCTGGAACCACAATTCTAATATGTGTCATCTTAAAATGTTCTTTACTGAAAACTAGTGATTTCATGGCACTGTGTTTTTCTGTAAATTCCTGCATGACTCCATCATTTCCATGTACCCAGACAGGGCAGTCACTAGGCAAGAAGGTTGGTGAAGGAGGTGGTAGGGAGATGTGGCTCCCCACCTGCGGTTGTCATTTGGACACTCTTACCTTTACCACATAGAGGGTGTTGGGGGTGGGTGTCCTAAAGGCATCTCCACCCTGCCTGGCCCCCTTCGCCTAACCATGTGCCCTCATCTCCTCCCCAAGTCGACACTGGTGTTATTTTAACCTCTGTGACCTCTCATGGAAATATGTCAGTCGGCAGTAATAGACCTGGAGGAGAAGTTTAGTGACTTTGACAGATCAGATCTGAGCTGCGTTTTTTGGAGCCACAGAAATTGGCCCACAGTTAAATCAGCTGGACCTTTTAACATTGGAAAAGTACCAGCGTGGAAAGAAGTGGTTCATGCCATCATTTTTTAAAGGGGATTGTCCGTGCTCACCACTGGATGCTTCTCATTTTTATCCGTGCGCACGGAGAACTGATCAGCCCCGCTTTTATTGGGCAACTGCTGAGCACGCCGTCGCCAACGGACACCATGCCAAGACACGCTCCCATCAGCCCGCAGGTCGGTGCCATACACCTCAAAAACACCCGCAGAGCGATAACAGCAGAAGGGAAGAATATTAAGATTAGCTCATTACAGCGGCTGGCTCAGGGTGGATTGCCAGTGCAGTAGTGACTGACCACTAGATGAAGTGAAGTCATCGCCTCCCTCCTAAGGATGCCACAAAAGGGCTGCCTAACTTTGCAACATTACCAGATGCACAGGCACCCGCTTAATGTCGCCAGCTTCAAAGGGCCACTTGAAAGCCCCACGATATCGCTTCGACAATAGAACTCACTGCCAAGGTTGCCAGCAAACGGGGCAATGTGGTTCTTATTATTTGATAAACATCCCATATTTTCCGAGGTATTTTAATGGCCCTTTAGAAACTATGTCTTTCAAGGCTGCACGTTTGGGCTGGGGAGAAGGAGTCCCCGCACGGCAGAGGCATGGCGGGCCTGTATATCTTGATTAAGCCAGTGACACACCCCCGCAGGAGTCCTCCCTCGCTGACCGCTGGTCCACCAACGATGGCAGCAGCGGACGTCCTCTTCCTCTTCCTCTTCCTCGCCATCTGCTGGTATTCATTAGGCCCGTCACCTCCCATCACTCACGGCAGATCATCTCTGAACTCTCGCCCCGTTCATTTTCCATCATCACACGAGTGGGGCCGACGAGATGAGTGTGTATTGTTTCAGGCCACATGTGTAATGCCAGCTGTCATCCTTGGCCCAAACTTGACCTCGCGTTTGCGTCTGCGTGCCCCAGCTCTGGCTAACAAATGGAGGGTATGCACAAAGCACAGATCAATTACATGGTAAAGGCTGTAGTCCGAGCACATTAGTATCACTGCCACAACAGTGGGGGCGTCTTGTGTCACTCCTCTGAGCGTCCAGCCCCCCCCCCCTCGAGTCAGTCCCAGAGAAGCGCCCACTGACAAGCCATCAACCTTGGGCAGTGTTGGGTTTGAACATCAGCTCCTCTTACCATCAGATCCTACAGTCTTTCAGGTCAGAATATCGACGTACAGAGTTGCCATTCACTGCAGCAGGCAGATCGACCACAAGCCAAACCATACCATTTGTGTGCGAAAAAAAGTTTAAGATCATTTACCGACATCAGAGTTTGTTTAGAAGATGAGTTATTGACTTATCCCACTGGTATGTCCTCTGCGGTGAACACAAAGGCCCACACTGAGTTTCTGGTCTTGGGGGAAACTGTCATACAGTGAGCCTTTTGTTTGCAGGAAAGCTTCAGTGTGGCTACACCAGGCTGAGAAATAAACCCCATGTGCCAGTCTCTTTAGACACACAGCCCTCAGAGTCAAACAAAAGATTGAGGAGCGGGTCGGGGGGGCGAAAAATAAGTTCAGAACAATGTCGATTTCAGACCCTAAATCTGGAATATGTATTTTCCCACTAAGCTAATGCATTTCCTGTGACTAGAGGGGTCTAAAAAATTCATATTTGTTTCAGGGGGAAATTAGTCATGCTGTGGTTTTTCTCTTTTTCATGAAAGTCTGAGTGGCTTTGATCCATTGTGAAATAAATCTAACAAGTCAAGTAACACTGCATAGTCTCACACGCTGGCTTTGTTGGAGTTTTCCCCTCACAGTGTTCAGTATGCCCCTTTTTTTCCACCTCTTCAAAGGAAATGTATTGTGAAATCCAGAATGTTTCTTATTGCAAATCGACTGTTACAACGAACTGCACCAGCAAATTATGGGGGCCGGACGCATCATGCCGTAAGTATGCGGTGCGTGCAAAGTGTTGCTCTGGTCCAGCTTTTATCCAGAATCCTTTGCTCTGGCCTTGGGGGACATCGGAGCAGGGAACAGAGTGCAAATCAGTCGGCTTGGGAGAAAGAGACGGACATGGCATGGGTGATGTATATACAGTATGTCAGTATGTATGTATTTTTTTTGTGTGCATGTGAATGTGTGTGTAAATGTAGGTCTGTGTGTGTGTGTGTGTGTGTGTGCGTGTGTGTATATAGTGGTGACAGACCTGGACCTCTCAGCTGTGAGTGTAAATGAAGCAGGGTAAATCAGTCCCCTGTGCTGTGGGGAGGTAGGGGCGAGAATTGTGGGGGGCGGGCGGAGGGCGGGAGGGAGGGAGGGAGGAGAGGGGGGGGGGTCAAACACACAGCTGTGATGGGAGATGGCTTTATGGAAGCGTTGCCGCGGCCCCTGCGAACCAAATGTTCCAGCGCAGGCAGTCCGGCAGTCCTTGATGGCTACAGGCTTCCTGGTGGCCTGCGTTTCATAATTGTCATACGCTC
Organism: Setipinna tenuifilis; assembly: GCA_030347295.1. Classification (NCBI taxonomy): domain Eukaryota; kingdom Metazoa; phylum Chordata; class Actinopteri; order Clupeiformes; family Engraulidae; genus Setipinna; species Setipinna tenuifilis. The sequence goes on from CM059269.1 coordinate 9,895,311, forward strand.
ATGCCAACATCTGGGCCCGCCTCAGAGACCCCTGCGCACACGCTGGGGCTCACACACACACACACACACACACACACACACACATGCACACACACACACACACACACGCAGACACACACACTCCCGCACACACCCACCCCCACATACACACACTCACTCACTCACCCGAAGGCTTCATAAACAGACTGTATTATGAAAAAAGGTTTAGCATGGGCTTTCGGGGATAGAGCGAGGTCTTTGGTGGAGAGCGAGGCGTGAGGTTGGGGCCCATGCGCCTTCATGCGGCTCAGTCAATCAGACTTAGGCACGCGCTCACTGCTGACCCCTTACTTCAGATATGCAGCTAGGATGTGGGATTTGTTTCTCCCTCTCTCTCTCTCTCTCTCTTTCCCTCTCTTTCTCTCTCTCTCCCTCTCTCTTTCTCTCTCTCTCACTTTCCTTTCGTTTCTTTTTGCCTGTTTTATTTGAAAGCTGCTTTGCCCAGAAGGAATGGATTTGCAGGCCGCTTTGATCCCCCCTTTCCTTTATGATTCTTTTATTTGTTTTAGCCACATCCTTTTCAGTGCCGCGCTTGGCGAAAGATGCTTTGAATTAGGAGTATGGGGCTAGGGAGGAGGAGCAGGGGGTAGTAGAGGGCTCCCCCTTACGCCCCAGGAGGCGACGTGGTAGGCCATTGGTACTGTACACCCGATAACCACACAGCGACAGCGAGACACTCTAACGGCCAACATCGTCAGGCGTATTGACATTCTTCACCTCTGTTAGCGGACCAAAACACGCCTTGCTCCTTGCGTGTCAACTCTCAACAGGCGCTGTGTCTGGAATTTGTTACCCTCCTTGTGTGTGATATCTCAGGTTCTTGATTCTGTGATCTTCCGTGCACATGAAAGAAGACAGCATGAAGGAGGGGTCCTACGTGGTTCATGCCATTTATATTGTTGCTCAATATCTGATCGAGTGTTTTTCCCCGAAGTTTCCTCAAGTCGCCAGACTGTGATCAACTAGTACGGGAACTGCGGGAACGATTACATCACAGGTCACGAAAAAGACGACCTCTTGCACTTCCCGCATATGGAGTCATCCTGGGAGGTGAATCATTACTGAAGGAGCTATATCGCTGCACATAATTTAAGCCCTGCTTCCCGCCCTCTGTAACCAGGCTTCTGTTTGTGTGCGCAGGGTGAAGATTTATCATAGGATTTATTTTTATCGCCGTAATTGCATCAAGGCTGGCCATGTTTGTGACAGTCCTGAATTATTCAGCGAGCGAAAGACAGAAAAGGAGAGGCCAAAACAGAAAAGCAGACAGAGAGATAGAGGGACAGATAAATAGATAGAGAGAGACAAACAGGAAGAGAAACAAAGACAGACAGGGGGAGAGAGACAGATAGACAGAAATAAAAAGAGAGAAAGAAAAAGGTAAAGAGACAGGGAGAGACAAAGTGAGTAGAAAGAAAGAGGGACAATGACAGAGATAGAGAGAGAGTAAGAGAGAGAGTGACAGAAAGACAGAAAAAGAGAGGACATTAAGGTTAAAATGGTTCTCTGAGCTTTTTGCTGACACGAGACCTTTCTCTGACTGCCGCTCCTCTCATGAGAATTCTCTCTTTCTTTGACACACGTCAAGCCCTCCTGCTTTCCATCTCCACTGCCGCCTACCACCACGAAGAGCCTGTGTATGCGGGCACGCGTATGTATACACCAGCGCGTCTGTGTGTTTTTGGTTGGAGGGCTGAGCTATAAACAGACTAATTTCTCAATGGAAGTGACCCAAAGTTCGGTGGAGACTAATGAAGCAAATAAATAAAAAAGTATAAATAGGTAGAGTAAATAAATCCTGCCGGAGGAAGCAGAGTGCTCGCCGCAAACATCTGCCCCTCTGATCCCAGACCAGAGTTAAGGTCTCGCACCGTGGGCTACGAGGGGAGGGCGAGGGAGGCCGGAGAGGCACACAGGCCCAACAACATTACGGAAACGGGACCTCTCCGTATTCCCTTTGCAGATACACCCCCCACCTACAACTCCCACTCCCACTCCCACTCCCACATCGGCGGGGGGGCTGAGTTATTGAAGCTCTCGCTACGTACAAGACATGACAAAGAAGTCGGGGGAGGACGACGGCTAAGACACTGTAACCTTGACCGTGTTTATCATGGCATGCTGTGCGTCCAGGCTTTCATGAGGCCGTGCTTTATGGCACTGTCCAATTTTAAAGCTCTATACCTGCTCCGCAGGCCTAAAATGAAAGCGCGTGATTTAGATGCCTCCTAATACAAGTTCTTTTGATGGAAACCATGTAATGAAATATAAGGGAGGAAGGCCAATATATCAGAGGAGAAATGGACTGGACCTGGTAAGAAGGTGCGCGGCGCTGTGAACTAGATATGCTCTATGTGTGAGGGAAAGGGGAAAGGGGATGCGGAGGGAACACATGCCATTGCCTGGCTATGATTTTATGCATCAGAAAACTCTGCTATGGTAGGCTGCAAAGTGCCAGAGTAATTAGACAAAGTAGGAGCTCTGATCAAACTAATGCATGTGCACTTTTTTTGTTATGCTTATGTCTAAGGTCTGAGAGGCATTTACTATGTTTGATACCTGTTGTTTTCTTTAATAGTTTTCACATCTACTACTCCACGTTAAAATGTTATTTTTTTTAAGTTAAAATGCAGAGGCAAAAATCTTAAATTCTGACAATTTTTAGAATAAAAATAACACAACCATTGTTCTGTGGGTATATTGCATGCAGTACTGTATATCTGTTCGTTTGCTCTAACCATCATGAAGCAAGTGCAACAGCATGGACCAGCCTGATTTGTAACAGCAGACAAGGCCACTCCAGCTGTCTGTTGTGGACATACAGCTGGGCATGGTGCTATGTAGAGGGGGGTGGAGGGCGTAAAGAGAGAGAGAGAGAGAGAGAGAGAGAGAGGGAGTGTGTGTGTGTGTTGAGCGTGAAGAGGAAGCTGGTGCTGAACAGACCTGAGCCCACATGTGGTACACATTTTGACACTATAAACACACACACAACCTCCCTGGCAAACCTCCCACCCATCAAACACTGGGAGAAGAATAACAGCGTGGGGCGCCCTGTTGCATGCGAAGCCCACGCCGGCCCACCTCGCCCACCCTCCCACCACCCCCCCACCACCAGGCCCTGCCTTTATCAAAGAAATATGGCGGCCATTACTGTAGGATGTGGAAGCGCATTGTGATAAATAAAAAGGCATCAGGAGTTGAAATGTTTATGCTCGGAGTTAGAGGGGCGTAATTGGACCAGGCCTCTGAGCGGCTCGGTTTCTCCCCGCAGCTCAGACAGAACAAAATACACAAAGGCAATTAGCAGCTACTCTGCCTACACCAGGCTCTTACCACACACACACACACACACACACACACACACACACACACACACACACACACACACACACATACAGAGAGAGAGAGAGGCTCACAACGTGGGCCTGTTCCCGTCTCCTGTTTATCTGAGCTGGTCTGAAGCAAAATAAAACATTGCATGTTTATGATATGGAGGGTGATTGCACAGAGAGGCCTCCACCGAGGCTTTGGCAGAGGCACTGACAGCGTGGCCTGGAGGGAGATACAGTAATCAGAACACTCCATCTCGCTCCCTTGCTCTCTCGGACCACACCGCTCTCTCTCTCCCTCTCTCTCTCTCTCCCTCTCTCCCTCTCTCTCTCTCTCTCTCTCTCTCTGCACTGGATCTGTGGCGCTGATGAGAGTCCTAACCGCCGGCACACAACATCAAACGAGCTGGCTGTGTTTGTGTGAAAGAAATAGCACAGGTCCCGCGCATGATCCAGATCAAATAATGGCATGTTAAGTCAGGGGAAAAAAGGCAACAAGGAACACACACGTGACAACAAGGAACACACACACGACACGCACTCAAAAGTGCGGTGGGGGGGATGTTGATTTGCAAAAAACAAAATGGCTACTTCATCTCCGTCTGGTTATGCACTGAACTAATGTGAAAAATGCTGCCATGAATGGCTTGAAATGAAGTCATAATTCCCAATATACAGCTTTATATATTTAAAAAAAAACACTAGACTGTGGAATCGCCCAGGACAATCAGTTTGATTTATCCTTAAGCGAAAACTCAGCTGTTGGCCGGCAGTGGACACTTCCTGTCCTCTGTGAAGAGCAGGGGATGATGGGATGATGGGGATGATGGGGATGACGGTGAGGGTGCGGGGGTGGTCGGGTCTGCCGTGCCGTGCGTTCGAGGGGACCACGGGTCGGGATGGGTCTTCAGGCTGACGCACCAACGTGAGACGAGAGACGAGAGAGGGCCGCGGTCGGCCAGCTGTTTCTCTAGTTCAGCTCCACTCTGGTCTGGTCTTCTCCTCCTTCCGTGTGTCCTGTGATGTGGGGACCAGACCACTTAAACAGCCAGCCTGCTGAATGGCCTGCAGCGGAAAACAAGCAAACAAGCGTCGTTCCCGTCCCGTCCGTGCGTCCGGAGCGCCGGACCCAGCAGTCCCTCACTCCACATCTTCCTGCATCCTGATTGGTCTCCAGGTGCTCCCGGCCCGGTCCTCACGCATCACGAGCGGATGCGAGGATTAGTCAGCCATCGCATTTTCCAAGCAGACATAACATGTAAGGCGTAACGACGACGGTCGAGATGTTTTTTTGTTGTGAAGAGAGCCGAGCCGTAATTTATTTTCTGAGGACGGCGGTCTGGGATGCTGCTCTGCCTGCCTTGGCCGCACTCCACCAACGCTACCATGAATGCATCGGCCACCAGCGCTGGTTTTTCAGTGTGGCCCTCCAAAATCCCTAATTTGATCTCGGCCGATTTAATTGGAGGAGAGACTCATCTTCTCTCTGTGTTGTGTCTTACAGTAAACGCTCTCTATTGTGGAGGGGCGCCCGGGTTCATGCACGACTTGGCTGGTGTGCGGGCGAGAAAATGAGAAGCGACGCGAGCAGTAAATTGAGGATCCTGCCTCCCTGACGGCTAAATTACAGAGGCGGCCTCTGCTAATAGCTGCATGTCTTCTGCAGGGGGAAGGAGGAGCGAGTTGGGGATGAAACACTCCGAGGTTTTTCGAGAGGCCTGGTTGTAAAAACAAGGTGGCTGTTTGCCTCTTCGGGTGGGCCGGGGTTGGGGGGGAGGGGGGGCCCAGAGCGCTAAGCATGGTGGTGGTGGTGGCGGAGAGATGAGAGGATCAGAGAGCGGGGGCCACAAAGCCGTACGTCCCACACGTGTGCCATCCATCCTGCACAGGCCAGCCACACACACACACACACGCACACGCACACGCACACACACACACACGCATGACACGATTCAGTCACACTATGAGGTGGCACCAAACCCAACTCTGCTGGTCTGTTTTCTCATCTGTACACTGTATCTTCAGCTGAGCGACTGCCTCTGGGTAATGTAATATATGAGCAAGTAAATGTACAGGTGTGTGTTTATTTCACTTGACAATATAGAAATAAAATTAGTTGTAATAATTGTGTAATAATTCATCTGTATCTTAACCAACAGACATAAACTGTCAAAAAGACAGTGTTGCACAAAGTGACAAATATAAAAAAGTAAAAGTAAAATATACATCTGCAACATCTAATTTACAGGAACCTTTATACCTTACAATGTAGTCTAAATTCAGTGTATTCAGTGACTTACGCAAGTAAGAATACAACTGCTTCTATTTGAGACAGTACACTAAGTACTAAATACTTTTACAAAGTATCCTGCCCAACCCTGCACATAAACAGAGAGAGAGAGAGAGAGAGAGAGAGAGAGAGAGAGAGCGCTGTGAGTCACATTCACACACAGTGGGGTGGGAGCTGAGGGGACGGTCTCGGCGGAGAGTGTCACCGTGAGGGATGACATCTGAGAGCATAAATCAACAGGCTTCTCCATGACTTCAGAAACCATCGGAAACCACAAGAGCAATATACTTCAGACTGGAATTCACTGAGGACTGGATCCTCGCTCCGCTGTCACGCAACGCTGCTGCATCCATCCAGCTCAGCTCTCGCTCTCGCTTGGAGCTTGGGGCTCGTCGCCCGAGCACCTCACTGCGCCGCGCAATCAACGTTCCAAATAAACACCGCCAAGCAGGAGAGGAAAAAAAAAAAACACTGAGATTCCTAAGCCCTGCTGCTCAAAAATGAGTGGAACGCCACATGAATGGCCACTTTCCACCGTCATCTGTAACTTTTGACAGTGAATTAGATGCCAATGGAGGCACCATGATACACTCTGCAAGAAAGGGCAGAGGGGCAAAAAGTTGTCGAATATAATATAGGACTGTATATGCACTGATACAAGCTTGTCTACATGTGAAAAAAGATCGAAGACATTTGTGAAAAGACCTGTGATCAACAAGGACAACATAGCTTTTTTTCGGGTAGCATGAGCCAATCTCAGTCAAAAAGTGTGTTTGGGTTCGAACACGTGGACCACATGGGCCCAATCCAATCCGTTTTCAAGCGCTTCAAGCAGATTACCAACAGCTACACTTCCCTTAGTCATAGCTGGCCCAACATCTCGAGCAGGTGACAGCCTCCACCCCCATCCCCAAACACCCATCCCACCACGTGCCCCCAATACACACTCCCCTCCTCAGCTTTCCAAAGCCCTTTAGAAGTCTCCGACGATAGCCTCCTCCGGCTTCCCTTCTCATCTTCTGATGTGCAACTCAAGCCTCAGGCCTCCCCGACCATTATTATGCAGGTGCTTACAGACGTCTGAGCCAGAGCGAGTCCACCGGCGACATATTGTCCACTTCCATTACTCTGAAATGTCATAAAGGAACAACCCATGTGTGCAATCAGTCAGGAGACAGGAAGGGGGCGGTGGGGGGTTTCGGGGGGTTGGGAGGGGGGGCGAATGGACCAGAGACGTGAGGAGCAGGTCGATCACCTTCTTCAGCGCAACTTCAGATTGACATCCTGACATCCCCCGACGCAGAGGGAGAAATGCGAGAGGCCTTTGAGGGTTTAAGGGGAAAGGGGGGGAGGGGGAATGGAGAGAGAGAGAGAGAGAGAGAGAGAGAGAGAGAGAGAGCAAGAAATGAGAGGCAAAAAAACATAACAAGGGCCCCTGCCAGCAGAGGTAGCCTTCCAAAAATGTCTCTTTCCCCCCTTTTTTCTTAACCATTGGATGTCTGGGAAGCTCGTCTATGGGTCCTTATCAGGGGAGGAAATGGTTGATTTGATGTGGCCCTGAGCCATGGGCTTTGGCACTGCTCCCACCCTCTGGTACAGTGGGGGTGGGGGTGCGGGGCTTGGGTAGTGTGGGGGTGAGGTGGTGATGGTGTCTTGGGAGATGGGCCATGCTGGAGAAAGGAAGAGCCCAAAATAATCTTGGCGGCGAGACCCCATCCTGAGCGGGACCCCCTAAAAATTCAGACTCCTCGTTCCGTCACAAACTGCAGCCCCATTTGAAGTCCATCTGATCTGAACTGCAGCTTGGCAGCTGACACCCGCAGGCCTCCACGGAAGTCTGTTAATGTACTCTGTAGCCGAAGCCCCCTGTTGCATAATTCCCCCCGAATAAATAAATGAAACGGTCAGGGATTGTGTAATGTAATGGATTAAATGAGTGGTATTGGTGCCAGGGGAGTTTTGGGTGACATCGGATGATACATAGGAAGGAAAGGAGGGAGTCAGCCTGCCTGCCTGCTGTATTTGCGAATCTCTCTGTCTGCATGTCACAATCACAGGCCACTGGGTAGGCCCCCTCCCCCAGGACTCCGGGCCTTTCTCCCCTTATTTCCATGCCTGCAGGTTTAAGTGTGGGATTCCGGACTTCAGGAAAACAGATTTTACAACATTCCCACAGTGCTTTGTGGAATTGTTTTCCTCTTTTTTTTCTGTACTTTTTTTTCTCTTTTACTGTGTGTGTGTGTGTGTGTCTGTGTCTGTGTGTGTGCGTGCTTTCCTCCTCAAGCTGCAGTTGATGGTCTTGTCGGCTGGTGGTTTGTCAGGGGAGTGACGATTCCTGCTTAATTTTGGAGAGTTAGTTCATATCCCTACTGTCATGTCTAATGATGGCTTTGTTCGGGGTCCAAAAGCAAGGCCTCTCCACCAAGAGCGTGTGCTTCGCTGATCTAATTAAGCATGGGTAGTTTGGCTTAATGACTGCTATCAATTACACATCCTCTAGACTTGCAGAGCTGCCAGGATTTAGAGACTGTGGTATTCCTTATGAACTTGAATTGCCTTTTCCAAAAGAGATTACTAATTACTCTTAAGCATGTCTTGTGTAGGGCCTAGTTCAAAAGAAAACAATTGATAATATTATTTTAGCTCTTCTGGCTACTATATTTTCAGAGCAGTATGCTTGATCCATGTTCATTTTTTGTTGCGTGTTTGCCAGGCTGATATTTACTGTATGGCAAGTGTATTTTCGTTGCCATACCAGCTTGAACTTTATAGGGCAATAAAGTGAACTTGGAACATTTAATAGGGCTGCATTATGTTCCAATGACATGGGCAGGGACAAAACATTTAATTAGCGACTTTATCTTCCTGCATTTATCCATTTCACAACTACCGGTCCCTTTGGAAGGAAAAAATCAAAGTAAATGCCACCAAGCAATTTTGGTTTCTAAATTAAAACCCAAGCAATGCGTTTATGGGTAAATTAGCCGATTCAATATTTCCTGTCTTATGGCAGGGATAATCATTTCAGTGTCGCCACAGCACCAACTAAAAAGACCAAACTCGTCTGATACACTGTCATGGACATGTTGCTGCAATCTAATTTAATTCAGCTTTAAATGCTATTTAATTGAAAAATTACTAGTGTTTTCCTAATTAGTCACCTTTGTCAGAATCTCTTCGACACGATGGGGATGGAACACAATGTTTTGCCTGGATCGAAATCTATCATTTCCGCTTTTTTCCCCCGCAGATTTTCCCCCCACAACTGTGTGAACCTGTTATCTGGCTTTCATGTATACAATCAAAATGGTGTTTGATCTCAGTGTCAAATAGTGGAAAATGTAGTTTTTCTCCCACAAGGCACTGAGCGGTGTGCTTATTCGTGCGAGTCAAATCAACGTCCAAGTGCGCGTACTAAAAGGACGATGCAATGAGATCACTTAAACAAAATGTGTTGTAATTAAGACAGGAAAGCGCTGGAGTGAGTTAGAATTACTCAAGATCGAGTAAAACCTCTAAACAAGTTACAGCTGTTTTTCTATTTCAATTTAGGTGGACCTTTTTTGTGTGCATGTATAACGCATGGCGACACACACGTTGTTAACTTCCTTGCCTCTTGAATTCTTGTCTGTTTTATTTCCTATGTTGCTGAGTGCAATTACCATTTCCCACGAGGGGCAACTGTGGATATTTCATTGGGGCAATTGGCCTTTACAGATATATTTTATGAGATGAGATGGCTATTTGTGGCTTCCATAACTGAGTAAACAAACGATAAAAATTGAATGACATGGTCTAAATATAAATGTAATTGAATTTTAAACCATTAGAAGACCCCTCAGAACTGTTGTCATAATTTGGGAGAAGCTACACATATCCAATTTAAAACTGACCTTGTTCGGTTTATAACCAATTAACTTACAAGTAATAGGATAAACTGTAAGTTTAGTCTTCTGTTTATGAAGTGTGATGTCCTTAACATAATGTGTTTTGCTTATTTTTTCCTTCACAGATACGTGGGGGCCAGTACTTCAAATACACAGTGCAGTCTAAAAGAGACCATAACAACTTGTGATGGATCCTTAGTAGTAAAACTTGAAAGTGCCCTGGTGAGTCTGGCCCACGTGCTCTGGTAATAACAGAGCCGCCTTAATGAGATGTGAATGGGGGTGCTCTTGTGGCGGCAGCTTCTGAAGTGCAGGACAGAAGTGTTGACATGATGAGAGTGCCATCTAGAGACATCCTGTGGTCGACACGGAAATCCTCCCTGACACTCATCTGGTGGGGCCCATAGGATTACATCCAACTACTTCCATTTGGAGAAGTAGCATCCCCTTTTTAAAATGACAAGACGGTACCCTGCATCACTGACTCCGCTCTCTCTCTGAAAGAACTGATTTCACAGCATTTGAACTGAGGTTTTACTTCGCCACGGCTGGACGAGCTCCGACAGACAACAGAATGATCATAAGAGGTCTGCTGGCGCGTCTTGGAGGGGATTTTCTCTTGGTGTGCTGTGCGTACGTGTGTGTTTGTGTGTGGGAGTGGGGATGACAGGGCCCTTTGGAAAAGATGCTGTTTGCCTGTCAGGGTGGGGTTTGGGGAAGGGAAGGGGTTGGGGAGTGGGGGGGTGGGGGGTGGCGGACAGGTTCCAGCGGAAGAGCCAGTGGGGAAACGGCAAAATTCTCAGCCCTACTCTTGGGCTTTTGGGTTGGACAAGTGGCACGCTTCCAGTTCCACAACTGAAAGGCCATCGGAAAAAGAGGAAGATTACTCAAGACCCACTGTTGACAAGCTGACACTGAGGTTGTTGCCTCTCCTCAGGCAGCTTTGATCAGCTTCCCACTGATGTATTTCTCTGTTACGGCACAGACTGTCAGGCAGCAGAACAAAGGGAGAGATAGACAAGAGGGAGAGGAAGAAAGGAAGAGAGAGAAAGACAGACAGAGAGAGAGCGAGAGAGAAAGGGAGAGTGAGATGAGGTCTGAATGCTAGCATTAGCGTGTGAACCCACCTTTGCTCCCTTTGGCAGAGGCTAATCCAGGGATTGCCATTTACACTGTGATGAACTCTGCTGGTGATTTTCTGGCAGATGCAGACGTTTCCCAGGCTTTTAGCTTTTCCATAGTTTGTGGTTTTTCGACAAGATGTGGTTTCACTGTCACAAAATCAGGCACACTTAAGTTATAGCTCAATGAGAAAGGAAAGACGAAAAAAAAAATTATACCCCAATGACTGAACAAGGCAGCATGAGAACTCTGTGACAATTAACTGGGCCTCAAAGGAACCCTATATTACATCAAAAGCCCTGCTGTGTGCACAAAGACGGGGGAAAGCATCTCCACAACATCTACCCAGACCCTTGGGGATGGGACTTGTGGGCAAAGCCTCTGTGAACGCCAAGCAGGTCAGGACTTCCTACTTCCTGAGACTGATGATAAGTGAGTTTGTATAAATAACGTGTGAATCATCTCTTGGGCCCCCAGCTCCATTACCGATTCCCTGACACAGTGAGGCAAGGCAACAATAGTCCCAGAGGGGCCGCCTGGTGCTGCAGAGGCTCGACGCAGACACCCTAAGCTCAGGGTGAAAAATGCTTCTCAGCTGGGCTGTTTGTACTCCTGCCATTGCAAAATCCAAAACAGGAAACGCTGCCTCACACACACACACAAAGCAGTTAGATGAATGTTCTCACTTAAGCAAACAGAACAAGTATGTGATTTTAATTACCACCGCAGTACTTAAGGCGCAGGTCACACAGCATATCGGAGCAAAACATGAATAGGTGGAATTCATTCATGGCATTTTAAAATAAATAAATAAATAAGGTACACTGACGAATGCAGATCCAATGTTGAGATGGAATACAAATTCAAAAAGATATGGCAATCCTAGATAAGGCCTTCACTCACACCAAACAATCTCCACGGCCGATCTGACATTTGTTTCAACATACCCCTGGTGATTGCCAAAGAAATATTAAGGGATTGGTGGTCCAAATGTTCTCTTGGGGACGGTGCCAACAGACTGTTCACTCTGAACGATGCTATCTGACGCTTTCCCAGACCTTACTCCTATGACGTGGAGCTTTGTGTGCTGGCTTTTTTGTCAGCTGCGTGACAGTAAGTGCTTGGACAAGCAGTGTTTGGAGTGGCAGGAACAGCAGTAGCCGTGTTCCCCCCAAAAAATACAAGGCATCAATAACTTAATCATAAAGTCTCCTATGATAAATAGTACAAAAACAACAGTCTCAAGCCCGTGCTAATACATGTGCTTTGGGAACTGTCAAACGTAATAATGGTATCAGCACACCAGAAAGCAGGCAAATGATGTTGTAGAGCTTAGCTGCACAAAGCTGTGGCAGTGACAGCAGCAGCAGCAGCAGCAGTAGTAGTGGTGGTGGTGTTGGTAGTGGTGGTGGTGGTGGTGATGGTGGTGGTGGTAGTGGGGCTCTGGTCAGCCCAGGTGCAGCAGGAAGCTCTTGATGGCCTCAGGCAGTGGGAGGCAGGAGATGTGTACCAGGCGTGACTTCCCCATGACCCTTCGCATCAACACCCGGCACTGGTGGGTCAGCCTGCGTGGGCACTCTGGGATGAAAGGAAGATGGAGGATTACAGACCGAGTACTACTTTTAGTATTAGTATTACTATTACTATAAAAGTATTACCATTAGTAATAGTTTTGTTTGGGTAATAAGTAAGGCTATAAATGATTTTTTATTCATCGCGAATAATTACTGTGGTTACATTCACAATTCTACAATCACAAGTGTTATCACATAATGAAGACTCATTCTCTGGTCGAACGGTAAACCGGAATGAAGGAAAAAAAAAACCCACTCACTTCTGGCCTCCTGGTAGATGTGTAATGCCTCTGGGTCAACCCTTCCCCGGCCCACAAGGTCTGGGTCGGGCTCCTCCCAGGGCACCAGGTAAGGATTGGCCCCGTGGTCCAGGAGGAGGCTGACGAAGGCGGCCTGACAACCGTGTTTGAGGACCGCGTCCAGCAGGCAGGCCGCTGGGCTCCTGACTAGCACCTCCCGGCTCACCAGGCCGCTGTAGTTATAGTCGGGGTTGGCCCCCGCACTGAGCAGCAGGTGGAAGGAGGGCAGGTGGTGGTAGGCAGCGGTGATGTAGAGGGGACACAGCCCCAGCGTGCTGAGTGTGCGAGGGGAAGACGGAGCAGAGTGCAGGCCTAGCTGGTAGTCCACGTCCACGTCAGCGTTGAACCTGTGTTGGAAAGAGTGTTGGAGCAGTACCAAAAAAACAAACATGGAAAGTAGGGATGAGGATCGCAAAAGCAAATCAACTTAGAATATTTTAACTGTGACTAGACTTATTGAATACTGTAACTTAGAATCAACTAGAGAATATTGTAACTGTGGTGTTATAACCTATGCCAAACTGACTACAGCATTCTGATTTATTACATTTTTATTACCAAATTTTCCATTTTGTCCAGGAAGTGTTTACTTATCTGGCAGTAATTATCAGTAGGAGTTTGGTGAATAGTTTTTTTTAATATGGTCATTAAGGAAGCTCCAGTGAGGACAGATTAAAGTTCTGCCAGCGCTAGATCTGGGTAGCGTCACCTGATGAGCTCCTGGATGATATCTTGGCGCCCCACTCGGGCTGCGTGGTAGAGGGGGGTGCTGCGGTGGTGGCGGCTGCCGTTGGGGTTTGCTCCAGCCTCCAGGAGGATCCGTACGCAGTCCAGGTGCCCGTTGACCACCGCCACGTACAGCGCCGTCTGACCCTTAACATCCACCAGGTCCACCTCAGCCCCCTGGCAGATCAGGAAGTCCACGCAGTCTCCGTGGCCGGCTGTGGCAGCAATGCGGAGTGGCGTGCAGGGGAGCCAGCCACAGCACCACACTGACTTCTCATTAATCCTCCTGCGGGAAAGAGAACAAGTAATGCCCCTCGATGTCTTTGGATAAAGCCAATCGTGCAATTAGTATTTAGTAATATCATATTATGAGCAGAAGAGACCAGTGATGGGCAACCTGGCTTCACATGTGACTATCCAGTCGCCCGTCACTGGAGGCCACATGTGTATTATGCCAGCGCTTGTGGATTGGTCATGCATCACCGTTTGTAGTCGTCTTCCTCCAGAAGAAGTTTTAGAGTGTCCAGGTCCCCGACATGGGCGGCATTGTGGAGACGGGCCTCACACTCATCGGCGGGCTGGTCGCAGAACTGCTCCTGTAACCATTCTTTTAGATTCCTCCCTTTACGGTAGAAAATGATTGAAGGCACACAGTTATTGCTATTCCTGACGCAACCTGATGCTAGACATGTAACATCGCCTGGAAACATGTATCGTTCCTGCAGACTTATGCACGTTTACAGAGAAAATCGACAGCAAATAAACTTGATGTTTAAGGTATAAATATTACTGGTTATCTATGTACAGAAATATAATTATAAGTATTCATATTGATGATCAAATGTCTCTTTTAGAGCTGGTTATGGAAATAAAATTCACATGATTTTGTCTGTACCTGCAGGTGTGGTACTAGGGAGATCTGAAACAGAAATCAGTCGGCTGTCTCTGCTGAGAGGATCATCAACATCGCCTTCTGCGCCTACCCCGTCTGCCATTGCCAAGCTCAATTATAAGTTGTTATTTATGCATGCAATCTGTTAATGAACGCGTAAAACGTAGAATACATTAAATGTATGGCTGTGGGGGCTGTTTTGATTTTGCAGTTGTCATCATGGAAGTTACGTTTTATGTTTCTCTTTGCCGCTTGTTGATTGGTGGATTGAAACTTCCTGTTCGTTACTCGTGCTGCTTTAAGGTGGAGCGGATGCTGCCGCTTTGCCCACTGGATTCACTGGTCAGCTGTATGGCAGTTTTAGGTTACATTTAGGTCTTGCTTTCATCTTTCCAGTAAAGGAGCAATGTTAAAACATTGCAGAAGTAGCTGAATATTTTATTTATTTGGTTTATATATGTTTAGATTTTACAAAACCTAAAGATAAAAATATATATAAAACCATATTTACAAATATACTTAGTAAATCAAAACACTACTATTCGTTAAAAGCACACATGAAATGAATACATACAGTACTTTTAAAGTTTCTGAGGTTTGGACTCACATGTGGCTAGCAAAATGGAGGCTGATTTGTTGGGCCAGTGAGAGCCAAGCCACTTGTGTTTTTCTGTGGTAGGTGACTAGAGTCTGTCATTCTTGGAGGTTTATTTCAGAGAGCCGCAGAGGCATACCTTATTGCTGCCTGACGACAGCTGATCCGTGGACATTGGCCCGTGGGCTCAAAAAATAAACAGGGGCCCCGGCGGCCCCCCATGTGTCACTCAGAATGGACTGGACCATGGGGAGCTGGAACACCCAGCTTTATAAACACAAGCTACTCAACAGTGGAAAAAAGGATACATCAGTCTTCCCGACTCGACTGTGATGCGTCACCAGGGCCATTAGCCAAACGGTAGACATTTCCATTTTTTGTCATTTAAACCGAAAAAAAAAAAGAAAATCATATCCACCTCCGTGCTGAGATGACTTTATGACATTTTCCTCGCTTGACTAAAAAACTGAAGTTGAAATGGCTTACCACAGAGGCAAGGCCCTTCGAATCCTGCCTGCAAAAGTAGCAGTTTTTTCCAATGGCAAACTCTGGCGGGTGGACCACCACCAAACACTTCAGATGGATTAGGTCTTTCTATACAAACAAGGCTGCTTGGCCATTTCCTCCCCAGACCCCCACGGACCAGGTCACCCCAGACTCAGCTTGAGGGTCTGGGCCACTCACCCCCCATAAGCCCCCCCAGTGGGAGGAGGAGAGAGTGCTCAGACAATGGGCCTCTACAGCACACGGGGCCTATTCGCCCAGTGCCCTAATCCGATCCTACCCTGAGCACGCTTGCACAGCTCTCTAGGGCAGGTGCCCACTTCCTCAAGGGCCTTTCAAATGTTGACGGTCACCACAAATACCCTACGCAAAGACCTGTGGCTGATGGACATTCAAGGGCCTTTTAAATCAACATGCATGTTTGTGCTTAAGATAGGGAGGGAGAAACGGAGAGAGAGAGAAAGGGAGAGAGGAAGGGGTTGTGTGCAAATGTTTTCTGAGAGCTGTGAGGCTGTATAATAGGCTGCCAGAAAAATCAGCAGAGCATCGTTATAATGCAGGCTTTTAGAAGAATTAAAATGTTTTGGTTGTGTCACATTGGACTGACCTTCAAAGTCACCGCTGTACTGTGTGACGTCCAGACGCCACCAGGGCCTCATGTGCACTCGTCAAAAGTGTAAAGACCTTACATTTATCACCTCCGCCGAAAGGCAACACGAGCTATCCAAAACAGTCATTAAAATGCCAGTATAATGTTTACCTCACACCAGCGCATAGGGGGGACGTGGTGGAATAAGCACTTTATCCAGATGTACTGACCAATGCCAAAGCGGTAATGTTTCTTTTCCAACACTAACACACACATGAGAGAAAAAGGAAAGTTTTTCAAAAACAGAAAAAAGCATTTTAATGCGGTGTTACTGAAACATAACCATTTTATTTCACCCCACTACAAAAAAAGTATAGTTGTTTGTGAACTATGATACATACAAAATATACACAATGTACAGCACATGGGGAAATGGGAAATATAGAGCAGTTGACAGTGTTGATGGTCCTCTTAAAACGCTAGCTTTTTTGTTGTTTTTATGTACCATTAATAATTCATGGATAAGAGAAGACTTTTTAAATAATTGCATTTGTTTCAAAGGTGTAATACTGATATTCAATTGTGTTTATGATTCGGTAAGCATGAATCTGATCTTGAAAAAATACCATTTGACTGTTAAATCAGCTTATAGGTGCATTTTATATGCTTACATTATATTTGAGGTTAGAGTGATATGAAGCAGTCTCTACTTTCAGAAGCAGATATTGAGTCAATGTACATTCAGCAAAGCTCACTTTCACTAATGATAAAACTGAATTTGAATATTGCTTTGTTTATTTTTATATATAGATGTTTTTTTTTTACAAACATTCACATGTATACAAAAATACAATACAGTTTGTCCACTAGGGGGAGGGAATGTTTTGCTTTCTTTTTTGCAAAAAAAAAAAATACAAAAAACCCTTGCTGACTGACTGACTCAAAACCTAACATCACCACAAGACATAATCACAGCTGTATAAGACATGAAACGAGAGGGCAACCCTCTGATCTAAAAAGGGTGGCCGGCTGATTTAACTTCACAAAAGGCATTCAAATTATGAGATCAAGACAAATCTTCATTTGACCTATATGTCCATTTTCAGTGTTGTAGAGAATTGTAGAGAAGAAAAACATGCTGACTCGTAAACCACACGTAAAAAGGTCATCCTTACCATCTATGAAAGCCTAAGGGATCAAAGTGCAATGGTGCTCGACTACAGAACGTTCGTGTATTGACGGGTTTTGGCATGTC
>CM059269.1:9917411-9957411 GCA_030347295.1 Setipinna tenuifilis
AGGAGGGGGAGGAGGAGGAGGCGACCCTGCACACAGGATGCAGAGGTCACACATTTCCCCCGCAGGGATCGCAGCGGGGTTCAGCGCCCCTGACCTCCAGAGTTCCCCAACAATCACCCCCAGAGACAACACAGTGCCCCAACACTAAAGAGAGGCCTGGCTACACACTGTGAAGTTACTTCGCAGAGACAATTTAAAAATGAGGGACTGCGAAACTTCCAGATCCCAGGCCCATCGCGTGCAGGGAGTGGAGCTCCACGAGGCACGAGACTGCAGCATCCAGGGTCCGGTCATCTAAACACACATCACCTGCACCCGGCCAGTGTCCTGTTCCGCTTCTCTGAGAGCTTCACAATCACCCCAGAGCTGCTCTGAAGGGATAATATGGTTCCTGGAATGCGAAAAGTGGGGGCTTGGAAGGGGGGTGGGGGGGTGGAGTCATTTCCTTACTTCTTTTTTTTTTTTTTTCCTTCACAAAAATCGGTGGATGTTTACGAAGACACAGGCCTGGGGGGTGTGTGGGTGGGTGGGTGGGGGTTGGGGTGACTATTTATTTTCCCGTCCTTTCTGTGGAGCTCCAGCGCCAGTCTTCTGGCCTTTCTCTTGCGAGGCTTTCACTCAACAGCCATCCATTTGTATGCCACGCCGTTTATTTATATATCGCAAAGCTTCATCAAGGCTAATTTGACGCTGCAAAAAAAATAAAAGGGCAGCAGGCAGGCGGGTGGGTGGGGGTGGGGGGAGTGGTGGGTTGGTTAAGAAGGCAGGGAAAAAGGGGGGTGGGGGGTGGATGGAGGGAGGGAGAGAAAAAAAAAAAGGAATCTTATGCAAACGCAGCTGTGGAGAGGGCCCTGTTCCTGTCCAAATGAAAAGGCGGCCTGCGCGAAGCATCTTATAATAATATACACGTGTTCCAGGATGGGGGGTCACCCGGGAGGTCAGGAGCAAAATATACAGCGAAATTCTTCGGTCGCACCCTCGGTGCTGAGAGACGGTGCGTCTTTAGACTGCTGCTGGCCTGCTAAGAGCCAACCCTCCTCCAACCTGTGGTAGTTCTTGTGCAGCTCCGTGCAATATCCATCACTTGTTGAAATCACAGGCTCACGGCCAGACGGGGTGGAATTTGGAGACCCTCACAAGGGCGTGATGCAAGACGAGTCATAATGTTTGTGTCTGGAGACAGAATGCCTTTACAGGGCCAAAGCATAATAAACTCATTGATCATGATGATAACAATAATAATAATAATAATAATAATAATAACAACAATAATCACCACCCAGGAATAAATACCTTCATACCATCAGACCCAAGCAGATTGGTGCTTTAACCCTTGCTGGCCTGGCATGATTGCAAGTGGGAGCAGCCCTCCCCTTCCCTCCACTGATCCTGCCCCCCCCCCCATGACAGGAAGGAAGTGATTACTGGCCTCTGCACAGCTGACTCAGCCAGAGCGTGCACCTCGGAGGAGGCAGGCGGAGGACAGGGGCAGGGGCCGTGCAGACGTGCCGCTAACCCCTCTGGACCGCACAGCGGGCCCCGGCATGCAACGCTACGCCCCCCCCCACCCCCCTCCGCTGGCCTGCGTGCCTGGGTAATAGCGGCTCGGCCCGGCCCGGCCCGGCGAGGTGATCCGCGGCACTCTGCTGATGAGGCCACATTAGGCCAATTAGGGGTGGCCTCCCCGCTGCAGCCCGCTCAAGTTCCAGCCGTCCGACGGGGGAAATCTAATTTGATTATTTGAGAATGGGAAAAGGGGGTGGAGGGGGGAGGGGGGAGGGGGGGGTTGAAATCCAGGCTGATTATTTTCAAACAAAGAAGTCGAGGATCAAGGGTGTTGCGGCACTTGTGCGGACTCGGGACTGAAGGGGCTGGAATGCCAGCAGCCCTTTGCGTGCAGCCCAGAAGAGTGTGTGGCCAGCCAGAGCGAGAGAGCGAGAGGCCAGACCCACTGACAGGTCAATATGGGAAGAGAGAGAGGGACAAAAAGAACAACTGGAAGGGGGTGTGATATGTGTGAGAGAGATGGAGTGAGTGACTGAGTGAAAGGAAGAGTGAGAGAGAGCGAGAGAGAGACAGAAACACAGAGTGGGAAAAAGAGAAAGCAAGAGTGTAAGAAAAAGAGTGAGAAACAAAGAAAGAAATAGAGAGTGAAAAAGAGAGATGGAGAGAGGGAGAAGGAGAAGGAAAGAAAGAATGAGAGAGAATGAGTGAGTGAGTGGGAGAGAGGGAGAGGGGGGAAGCCTGTTCCTCCTCATTAAGCCATGTACCCTCTCGACACGCATGTGGGCTGGAGGTTTTGGAGTTGGGCCCTTTCTGCTTGAGTGGCACGACCAAACACAGCATCCATCAGGCGGCCCAGTGCTGCTGACGGACAGCTGGGAGAGGAGAGGAGAGGGGCGCGGGCCACGCTGGGACGGACCACCCGCGCACGGCCAAACGCAACAGTCCTCCTCGGACAAGAGGCCTTCAAAACCCCGAATCGCTATCAAAATATTGACAGAAAGGGCCTTTCTCTCTCTGGTCAACAGCCCACCGTGCTGAAGATCCAGCTGGCAGAGAAAAGCAGCGCCGATAGGGGGGTCCACATCTCCAAAAACCTGACTCATAATTATGCTCATGTAAACTATGAAACGCATACATCCGCATCAAAACAAAACACGGAGATGACAGTTCCCGATACAATATGGGAGGGCAGGGAAAGGCTAGGTGTATTGCCTTGCTGGTTTTTTGTTTTGCCTGGGAGGGTGTCTTTTTAATTGTTCCAAATGAGATTTACATTGAAGGTTATTTAATGGTAGTACCTTCCCTAATAAGAGTTACAAGCATGAATGGTAGTTTTCTGTGGCATGGTTCAATTTCAGCTCAGTAACCTCAACTATGCTTAACTTCAACTTCCTATTTTGCTAAATCACACAACACCGCATCCAAAAATAGAAAAAGAAAAAAAAGAACCAAAAATCACTAAATTCCAAGGAAAAAAAACACCAAAACACACAGAAAAATCAGGCTGCAATAAAACTGCATGTAGATGTTTTTCAATTTACTGGAAGCATGGCGATTCATGGGGAATGATTGAGTTTTGTGGGTGGCGTTGGGAGTGCAAGAACCCCTGAAACAAAACCACAGTTTGGATACACAAACAAACCGCAATTGTTCAGCACTCCGTACGGGCATGTTCAAAAATTTGAGAACTATCTCAAGTGTGTGATCTGTGGGGGTTACGCTTGCGCTGGTTTGATGTCTCCAGCCCCAGTGAACGAGGCAATACTTCACTGACGTCCACAGACCACAATTACACAATCCACTCCCAATTCCAAAAACTGCTTGCTTTAGCTAATAGACGGCAGACTAAGCAGACTTTTTTTTTTTCTTTCTTCGCTCTATGCATTTAAACACAACAACAGAAAACATCCCAGAGGTATTGTGCTGCTTGAAATAAACACTGTGGCACTTGTTGATGTGTTTTTGTGTAATGTGAGCGCTCTCTGAGTCACTGGGGTAAAAAATGCCTCGCCGTAAAATGAGCCCCGTTTTAACTGGCTTTACAGTGCCCCTTAGTGGAGGTCCCTAATAAGGCTCAGGAGCTGATCATCTGCAGCGTCACATCTCGTACCTGATTGGCCTTTGGCGATGAAGGAGTCGTTTCAAAGTCTTTCTTGGTCTCCAAGATTTTCTTCACAAGACCACCTTAAATAGCAAGAGGCATTTTTTTTTTTTTATTTAGTACAATTATTTTAATGTTTATTATTATTTCCTTTACAGTCAAAAGTGTTATGACTTATAGAAAAAAACTTGGCCAAACGGTTGGCAAAAAGATAATGAAATCTGGCAATGCGAGTCTTACCATGGTTTTCATCACCCTGAAGATCAACAGAAGCCTCCTGGAAAAAAAAGCAAAAGTATAAACTACTATGTAAGAAAAGCCCTCCTGACAATATCATATCAATTATGAATCAGATGGCTGTTGTGTTTCTGGAGGCAAGCAAAGGCAAGGTCACTCACTGCTTGCACGTCGGCCAAGTCGGATGGAACAGGAGCTGCTTCCTCCACCACAAACTGCTCGTCATCCTCCTCCTCGTCCTCCGACAGCTTCTTGCCCTCCACGATCACACCAGCGGTGGGCTTGGCACTGCCTAGTCTGCTGTACCAACACATCAGAGAACACGCACTTAAACATACACAACTTCAAGAAAAATCAGGCTAATCAGGGGTGAGACTTTGGGCTACAGGGCAGTTCTTCCCTAGTCCCATTGCAGGGGCACGGTCAAAGCTCTCAGTCTAAATAGCATCCGAAGGGTCTTTGGGGCTCACCTCTCGGCCGGGGGACCTTCGGTGTAGCTCTCCTGCCTCTTCACTCGGGGAGGTGCGGGCCGTGCACTGCTAGGCCGCGGTATCCTCCTAAAGAAGCACACAGAAGTCACCTTTATCAGCTGCCATCACAGAATACAAGCCACCAGCCGGTCCTTTACTTGACCATTTGAGAGAAAAAATTAGTTTATCGTGCCCATACAGATACAAGTTAGTCTTTTTTGTGTGAATTTTATGGTGGTGACTATGCCTTATTAGAAAAATAACTGACATAACGTATATTTGAAGTAGCACGAAGCTCAACATCACACATAAATAATCTAATTCCACAAGGGTACACAACAAATGCAGAAATGCTGCCTTTCCTTGAAAATGAAAGCGATGCTTATCTCAATGCTTCGATTTAAAGCGACTGTTTTGTAAGGCTTGAGCCTGTCAAAATCCAGTTTGACAAAATGTTCCACCGACCTCCCAGTTTCCCACTGTTTGTTTGCTCTGAGATGAAATTGACCGAAACGGGTACAGTCAGCGTCAGCACAGCTCTGGGGTCATTAAAGGACAATTTCGGTTATTTTTAAATACACAGCTCTATTGCTCAAGCTACCCAAGACTTGCCAGTACTGAAGATGCGCAAATATTTGGTCCAACCCATATAGGTTTGCAATGACAGCAACTTTTAAACAAAACTGTGTTTTTAGCATCTTAACATGCTCCGCATCTCACCCCAGAAAAGATGCAACATCAGCACACACCTTACAACACAGCACTGTAGCATGTATGGCTCAAAATATATAAAAAAGGTGAAAACCATGTGTTTGTGTCTTCGATACTGGCAAGTCTCAGGTAGCTTAAGCAATAGAGCTGCATTTTGACAAAGAACCCGAGATTGTCCTTTAACAATGGTTGTGCAACCCTCTGCAACAACGGCTTTGCCATGCTCTCATTGACTGATATGATGGCCCCCATGGATAACACAACTTCAAGCAAGGCCACAGAGTTGGGGCGCAACAGTGAGAAGGCAACAGAGAACAGAGCAAAACACACACATCCATGTCTTATTCCTGGGTGGTAAATTGCTCATCAAAATTATTCTTTAATAGTCACAATTAGAATTATATTTTGGGGAGCAAATTACCGGTGAGACAGACAGGCTGGGAGGGAGTGAAAACCAGTCGTCCAGACAGACTGACCTGTGAGCAGGCTGGGGGGGTGCGGCGTCCGTGGCGTCTCCGTTCTCTAGCTGCACTGGCTTCTCGGCTAGGGGAGCTTCTGAAAGCCAGCGCACACACAGAGGAAGCACAGGAAGACAGAGTGGGTGTACAAATGTATCACAAGCAGACAAACTGCAGATACATAAAGGTTTCATGACCTCCTACAAGCAGGGCCAACATGGGTAGGAAACTAAAGGTAACACTTCACTAATGTAATGGCAAGTCACAGTATATGTAATTTAATGGTAAATATTTTTTAACCACATATTAATTACCAGACAATAACAATGCAAACTGCTTTGATTTCAAGGTATAATAAAATGGTAATATTTTGTACTACACGGTAATAACTAATATGGTTATTATGATACTACTAATATGATTAAACATTATTTTTACCATGAAATTATGTATAAATTACCACAAAATGACCCACTTATTATAAATATGCAAATTACATATTCTGTGTAGGGTAAATTACATATTCTGTGTAGGGTAAAATGCAGGGACAAAAGTAAAAAACTCCTTACCTCCCTCACTGTCTGATTCATCTGTAAAATAAAAGATGTGACATTTAAGGTTTATATTGTCAACATATCATATAATAGCTACCAATGTTTATCTTTGTGTGTAAAATGAGTAGGGCTGACGGCAAACAATCGATTAGTCGTTGGTCGACCAAAAAAATATTAGCCGACTAAAATTCTATTGGTCGATTGGTCGGAGAGAAAAAAACACGTCTTTTCGAAGGGCTGAAGGGCTTTTAATTTGACGAGTATGATAGAGGAAGTCGTCGTGCCACTAATTTACTGTTGGCATTTTCTCACGGCATACACCATGTCTGGAAGAAGTTCTAAAATTTGTCAACATTTCGAAAAGGACAAGGATGACCCAAGGAGGGTTACATGCAAAATTTGCAAAAAAACATTTGCCTTTCATTCTTCCACGACGAACATGTTTTACCACGTCAGACATGTAAGTAGCCTGCTAGCCTAGCTACCCCTTGCAACAAGTTTGATTACAAATTGTTACAATCATCTTTCATGAACAGTGTGTGTGTAGCACGTGTTTTAAATAAATATTCATCAGAATGTTAAAAGTCTGCCAGTCTTTCTGATTAATTTGTTTTGACACATCCTGAATACCAGAATCTGAAATAATTTGCCCGTGTAGCAGACGGCAGTCTGTGCTGTGCGCTTAGTTAACTATGTCAGCCACGGTCACAACGTTGTTTTTTTCCTTTTAACTCCGACTGGGAGAACTAGGCATTCAACTGATTTTTATGTAGGTTAGTTAGGTTATGTAAATCAACCAGGAAACATTTTGTAGGCCTACATCACATATTTCAGGCAATCAGACAACATAACCATTTTAAAATGCCTGCATGGTTGAAAATCGCATGAAGGTTACCCTCGCCGTTAGTGGTAAATGCGCAGAGAGACGGCCGCCTCACAGTTGTGTAGCCCATCACGTTATTTCGTTTTTTTTTTTTTTTGGAGGGGACGGGGCGATTAATCGATTAGTCGGAGTGAATGCACGACCACTGGTCGACCAAGAAAATCCTTGGTTGAGGACAGTCCTAAAAATCAGTTTATCTGTATTGTTTGCATCAAAAACGTCTAAACAAAATTCTGAAAGCCAGTTAATAAACATTCCACTTTAAAATGTTGCACTCCCCCCCCTCTCCTCAGCAGTATCCTGTTCTAAGCTGCTGACATGAGCAGGTGTCTGCACCAGCGGTCAACATCCCATCTCACCTGGACCTCCTGCTTTGGGCCAGCGCCTCTGGCCTTTGGCTGATGATGGCCTCGGTATCCTGGCGGGGCTCTGGAAGAGTTACACACAAACACACAAGGAGAGCTTCATAAAATGGCGTCCAAACATCAATGTCCTAACCTTGTTTAGCACATGTTTTAGTGCTGAGAATAAGGTGGTCTTTTGGCAAGAAGTCCTCAACCTGTTCATACTGCTGCAACAATGGAGTGGCAGCAAAAACTTGGGCTACACTAAAACAGTTTCCAAAAACTGCACCGCTAAATCTACACATGTGCCATTACCTGGTTCTCAGAGACTTCCGTTGGCTATGTAAAAAAAACAAAAAGCACATGCAGACACATTGTTATTAAACATGCAACACTCAGGCTAGGAGAGGACAAGCACTCCACAGCAAGAGGTAGCCTACTGCTGCAGCACAGCCCAGCTAAATAAGGCCCAGAAGCTGCTTACGCATCCCATGCCGACACCATTTTGGGTCACAGCACACTACTGCTATATACTGTACACTCCACACAAGCACCACCACAAAGAAACAGAACCAACACAACAGTTAGACAGACACATAGATCCTGAAGGAAATTAATCAAAACTAAGCAAGTTAGACTATAAGCTGAGAGGTAACAAAAAAAATCCAAAGAGTGAGAATGCAAAGCCAACAGTGAAACCCAGACGCAGTTAGAGAGCTTGTTCTGGCACCCAACATGACAGAATGAAGGGCGAAGGGGAGTTAGGTTAGGTTAGGGTACCTCTTCTGATTCTGTCTCTGGCAATTGGGAGCTCTGACAGAGGCAAGAGGCAATGTGTTAATCGTCTTGGTCCCACAAAATCAACCCCTTTCTGACAGAGACAGGGTGTGTTACAGTGGCCTCACACTGACCTAAATGTCATCACCGACTTACAGAGTCTGTTAACCCTTCACATCCACACCACTAGTACAAACAGATGTCCATTCTTGCCAACATCGATTAAAGTTTGCAACCATGAGAGCCTTCAATACCTCAATATATAAAATAATAAATAAAACAATGTGATGTTTTTAAGTTCTCTTTTCAGTTTCTTAACGGGGGTTACACAATCACTCCAGTTCTTAGTTAAAGACCACATGGTCATGCATACATTACAGATCTCATTGCAGTCACCGTTATCAATAGGTAATGACAGACACCCTAAGGAACAATGTTAAGAGATAACCCGCTGCAGCATTGTTCCTGCTGTTCAGTGGGAGAAAGGTGGGATTCTATAGTTGTGTTTACTCTTATTTGTGTTTACAAGATACATGCTATAAGCACATAGCTAAGCTGCTGTTAAGCACAGTCTCCTGAGAGAGGCTACAGTGCTGTGATGAGGGTGAATGAAGAGTAGTGTCCCAGAGAGGCCCATAGAGGAGAGATGGAGACCGGGATTACCTCTGTGTTCTCTGGCTTGTGGGTTTTGCTGGGCTCCTCGGGATGGGCCTTTGGTCGCGACTCCTCCGCTGCCTTTGCCTATAAGCAAGCAAACTAATCACTACCAGCACCTACATACGGCTGCAGGCATCAGTGACATGGAGGGTGTGTCTGTAAGCACAGCGTGGGGTATAAAAGCATGGCTCACCTTCCGCTCGCCCTTGTCCCTCGGCTTCTCCTCAGTGTCCTTGTGGCGCTCTCGGTCACGCTCACGGTCCCGGTCTCTGTCCCTGTCCCTATCTCTGTCGCGATCTCTCCGCCGGTCTCTGTCCCTGTCCCTCTCTTTTGGCACGTCCCCGCGCTCCCTGGCCTTGGCCTCCCGCTCCCTCTCCCGCTCCTTGTCCCCTCTCTCTTTCTCTTCTCTCTTGTCCCGCTCTCTGTCCTTGCGCTCCCTCTCCCTCTCCTTGTCTCGGGGCCGCTCTTTGTCGCGGTCGCGGCTCTTGTCCTTGTCGCGGTCGCGATCTTTCGTGCGGTCCCTCTCGCGGCCCTTCTCCGACCTCTCTCCGTCACGGTGTCTCTCCTTTTCCTTCTCCGTCTTGCGGGCCTCCTGCTCCCGGGCCGGCTGGTCTGGGTCTTTGGGGGCTCTGCTCTGGCTGCCCTCTTTGATTTCCTTCTTCTCCTGGGGAAAAATGGGACAACAGTTACAAAGTAATAGTTTTCTATTTTATATTAGTATTTAATTTTCTAGTTCTCTCGAGCACTTTTTATTTTATTTTGTGCGGTTAATGTTATCTGTAATGTACCAACACAGTGTCAAATTCCTCGTCTGTTTTACAGACTTGGCAATAAACATGTTACTGGTTCTGATTCTAATAAAACGGTCGACATTGACCAAAAACACAAAATAAAGCACATGGCTGGGTTTCACCAGCAGAGGGCAGTGCAACAGCTTATCTGACTGGGGACTGGAGCACAGAAAGAGCGTCCCAGAGCCAGTGCAGACATAACAAGCACTTGTTCAAGGCTGACCTCTCGCTCTCTGTGGTGGTCGCGGCCCTCGCGGTTCTCCTTGTCCTGAGATTTGGAGGAAGAGGAGGCTTTGCCTTTGAGCTCCACCTTCTCTCCCGACAGGACGCGTTTTACAGCATCATCACTGCTTAGCTGCACACAGCAAAAACACAACGTGTAAGCATCAGCAACCAAACTTGGACAATTAACAGCACTTCCAACAAATTTTCATGCGTACATTCACCGTAGCATAGACATTTTGTGTGCTTGTACACACCATATTCTGGACTTTATTCTTAAGTCTGTGTAGTTCCAGGAACACTGCGTTACTGTTTCTGTACTCTACCACTTATTGACATAAGTGGTAGAAGTAGACAGCATCTGAGAGGAGCCAACACAAGACGCATGCTTTTTTCCCCTCGCTCAATGTGTGCACCAGCATACAAAATGCAGTCTCTGCCTTTGATTGGCTTTACTAGTACTTCCTGGAATAAATTGCAAAAAACTGATCACATAGTTACACTAAATTAAAATTAGCTTACCTTGTTAACAGGTTTCCCCCTGCAGCGCTTTTTGCTTTTAAACATGACGAGTTAGAGTAGCTCAGAGTGCCTCAAATGTTACTCTGCTATGCTCGCTGCCTGACCTCGTCTTTTAAAGAATTCAGTAGGTTATATCTTTGTCGGTGTTGTATCTTATTTCTAAATGAAGTTAAGGTTTTGATTCATCCCAGCAATTCCTTGCCCACTGCACACCCGGACTTCTGTGCTAAAGTGAGTCCTCAATATCCAATATTCCATGATATTATATTCTGCCAAATTTTACCGCCCAATGGCAACGTTAAGCATATTGCAACATAGTCCCACCCTAAGAAGATTTTTTTTGACCACACAACTCGTGACTCACCGAGAATTAAACGAGAACTTAAATGTGTTTGAGAAGGTATGTTGATTTGTGTTGTTTGAAAGAGCACTTTGTTGACTGTTAAGGTTACTCTGTTACTTTGTTAGAGTTGCTCACTGTTGAACAGCTGTTTGTTTGTTTATTTATTTATTTTTCAGACAGCTGTGTTTCTCCACTGTGTCATGATGTCATTAACCAACATCAAACAGACATCGACTTTGACAGATCAGTCAACCTCTAAAAATCTGAAGTAATTAATGTCCTAATATATGTATAGACCGACAGGCCAAATACAGTTGCAATCAAGATTTTTCAACCTCCATAGCAAAATTAGTCTATTTGGCAACTACAAGAAACGTCCAGCTACTTGCGATAAACAAAACCAAGAAAGAATACTTGTAATAGCAATGCAATCAACATTACAGGTGTTCTCTATAAATGTAACACACTTTTTGAAGACTTCTGCAGTGTCAACATTAGTCAACATTAGTCAAGCATAACAAGTGTGTGCGTTTTTTACTGAGCAAACGTTTGCCGTCCTAACCTGTGAATAGCCAGGAAAAAAACCTCTGGCAGCGCTCCTGTAACCACCAAATCCCAAAAACATTTTCTATGGTGTTCAAGTCAGATGACTGAAATAATCGTTGTAGTCTAGAACATTCCCAGACTTATTCTGCAACCATGGCCTAATGGAGTTTGAGATTTGCTTAAGATTAGAGAAAAGGGCCAACTACACCTAGTCATCAGTTTTTTTTTTTAATAAACAGCAGGAGGGTTTCTTTGAAGATTTTGTGATTATTCAATGAATCAATTTTCACTTTTACATGCTGCAGTTTCCCAGTGCCAGAGAAGGCAAAGCAGCTCTACAGCATCTCTGTGCCACCACCAGGCTTCATTCTGTACGATGTGCTTTGTTCAGCATTTGCTTCTTTCTTCCTCTTCAGCATAAACCACAGATGTTTAAGGCCAAAACGTTCCAGGTCTGTATCGTCATGACATTAAAAAAGACCCCCTCAAAACTTCTTTGGTTCATTGGTACGGTTTTAGTAAAGATTCTGTTTTATTCAGGCCAACGGCCCAACACACTGTCTGGAGTACTAAAAATAAAACATACACTGAAAAAAGCACTAGGTCTAAAATAAAGCATGGTGGTGGCATACTGATGCTCTATGGCTGTTGTACATACCCTGTCACTGCAGAATTAGAGTATATAAAGGGTAAGATAGATATTCCTTAAATATAACATTGAAAGACAAAACACCATTCTGTCTGTGAGGAAGCTGAGACTTGCATGTCTTTAGACCTTTCCCACCGGACAACAGTCCCAAGCATACCTCATTAAGACCTAGTTGTAGAATACGTACTGGAATATTCTAGCGTGATTACTACAGTCATCTGACTTGAACAAAGTACAAAATCTCCTTTGGATTTAAAGACGGTGGTAACAACATACACACCTAAGATCATTAGTGAACTGAAGGCCATAGTCTTAAAGGATTGGGCTAGGATTTGTCAGAAACACTGCCAGACATTTTTTTCTGGTATTCCCCATGTTTGCAACAGTTTAAGACAGCAAACATTTGGTCAACTAACTACAAAACACACCTGACACGAGGGGGTTGAATAAATGAATCATTTTGACACTAAAGAAGCCCTCAAAAAGCCATTTTGCATTGAAGTTAGAGAAAAAGCACTTGAATACTGAATACTGCAAAGGCTTTCTCCAACTTCAATGCAGACGTAGACTGGGTTACGCTATTTAATCTATTTTTCTTGGTTTATTGCAAACAGCTGAATGTTTGCATGTGTTGACAATAAACCCATTTTGCTATAGGGGTTGAATAAATTTAATTGCAACTGTGGATGGATGGATGGATGGATGGATGGATGGATGGATGGATGGATGGATGGATGGATGGATGGATGGATGGATGGATAGATAGATAGATGGATGGATGGATGGATGGATGACATGGTTGGTTGTGTACACTGTGTGCACATTTAGTTGTGTGACTACTTTATGCAACAACTGCACATGCTGTGATCAACAAAGTCACATCAAATAAGTATTAAACATTCAGTGTGCAGCTCTGCTGCTGACCATGTTCCACCTCTGCTTGCCCTCTCCCAGCACTTAGGGCTGTTCAAATGTTGAATCCGCAGGCTTCAAACTACTTTATAGCCCATACCACTGCAGAACTAACAGCCAACTTATTTTGTTAAGGTTTCTGCTTTGTCCTGAACTCGGGTCATTTTTTTTACTGATACAGTAAAAAGAGGACAAACCTTGTTGAGGCAGCACTTGCCAATGGCCTGAAGCAGCTCATTGGTCTTCTCAGGCTCGTGTCCAGCTACGATACGCGCCGGCTTGGCTGACAGAGGCTCCCCGCTGACCAGCATCACAACATCTATTGCCTTCTGGAGAAACGCGATTTTGGAGTCTTTCTCCTACAAGCATAACAGAGAGAGAAAGGGATAAATGTAGCTTACACAACTACTAACTACTCATCTTCAGCATTCATTACATGTGAAAAAATTACACAAAAAGTTTACATTAAGGTCGCACAACATGCCCTGCAATGCATGGGTGATTTACAGCAGGCAATAGACATAATGTAATAGAATCTATGCAAGTGAATGTTGCTCTGTTGCTCCACTTTCTGTGCGTGTGTGTGTGTTGCTCCATTTACTTTGGCGAGATGCTTTTCCATATGTTGTTGATGGCCTGCCACAAATCACTGCCGCATCGCGGGGCGTGTGCGATTGGCTTTTACATAATCGCATATTACTTTACATATTTCAATCATGAATAATACAACAAATAATCAGCAAATACCTACAAACATTACATCCATTTGTAAATCCAAGCTAACCTGTCAAAGAACAATAGCTGCACTGGCAACCTTACATGGGATCCTCGGGGAGCCTTGTGGATGTTTATGCATGAAAGCACCATATGTTGCTCATTTTGCAAAAGTTATACACTGGGCGTTTTGTCCTCTTGTAAGATATTTTATCATGCAATATTCCAAGCCTCTAGTGAATTCATTCAGTTCTCTGCAGTTGTCATCCGCAGCTGTTTTTTACAGTTGGCTGGTTTCATGGTAACCACAGTACTGCTCACCACTGAGACTCACTTCTCTTTGCACACACTCCCCATTGACTGCTACACATGTCTACAGTACAGAACAGTCTGTTTTCCAACAATAGCCCTTTTTTGGAAGTTATAAAGAAATGTGCTTATGCAAAAGCAACAATATATTGGCAGGCTAGAAGGTTTGCTTCTACACTACTCAACTGCACAATCATGAAAACCCATGTCCAACTGAATACAACCAACTTGTATCTTTCAAAACTAAATATAATACAATATGTACAATATATAAATACTGGTATTTCCTTCAGGATCAATGAAGCACCCATCAATCTGAATATGAATCTTTCTATTGTGATACTACTGGTAACTATTGCACAGACTGGCATTGTGTTTCTCTCATCTTCTGTAGACTACCACAGACACCACCCAGGAGATTCTCACGGGTGTGGAGAGGCTATGCATTATACATGGAGGCAGAGGACACCTCCCTCCTATGTGGCATCTGGAAAGGGATCAGGTGTGAATGCTTGAGAGCCCGGCCAACTCTTTTTGTCCCGCACTCAGGTTTCCTCCTGCCCTGCCCCATCTTACACAGGGGTTGAGCCCGACTGAGTGCACGGGTTCACTGTGATGGTTGTCTGAGGACAGCTGCCATATGATGCACACAGGGTAGGCTATCGCTCGTCCCCTGGAAACCATCACACCTCCGCACTGACTCCCGCTGCCCCTGCTGTGTCTGCTTGCCACAGTTCAACTTCAAAGACTTCAGCTATTCACGCCCTTGGCAGAATGCCACTGTCAGGTGTATCTATCTGATCAGCAACACGGTTATTCTAGACATCCAGACAGTTTGATTACCTTTACATTATCTGATTTCATTTCTGCCTCTGCATAGAGTCCTTTCAGGAAACCGGTGGTCCGTATCACCTGCATCAAAAAAAGAAAAAGAAGACGATGGATATAAGTTTGGCTATCTTGACAAAATCATAGATAATTGAGGAGAGGAATTACATTTAATTGGGTAATAATTACTGCTGTGAGTAAAATGCATTATTAAAAGAGTGTGGGCTCAGTGCTAGAGGGCCTGATATAAGTAAGTGGTAATCAGTACAATAGAGTCTTGTGTGGCAGCAAATGGTGCCCTGAATTATGCATGCATCAACACTGAAAGGTGACACTTCAAAACCTGAACAAGAAGCTGATAAATTCCAGCACCCGCGTGGCTCATAGTTTGACTCCAAATCACAGCCCTGCAAAGCTAATAGGGATATTGCTAAGCTAAACCAGAGTTGAAGGACAGCAAGGGGGTACTGGGAAGTTAATTATGCAAAGGTCAGGCTGTTTTTGGTTCCCTGTTAGTTACCTGCTCACTTGGACAAACTTGAGGCTACGTCTGAGGGAGTGGCACAGGCCCAGACCAGGTTTGTATGTCAGAATACACCCTGAACATCCTTAAACTTTACATTAGAATCAGATCAGTTAAAATACATTAATTCCCCAATGATCCTGTTTTGCATGAAATACTAGGGGCCTTGTTAATAACATAATGCTGATAGTAAGCTTTATTTCTAAAGCGCTTTAAGTAGAGGAAGTAGCTCAAAGTGCTAAATAGTTTATGGGGGGAAAAAAAAGAACACAAGACAAATTGTGTTCAGGTATATAAAGCCCATAGCGGGCAGTTTCAATCAGGGAGCTTTGGGAGCTCAATCCTGAACGGCTTGGAGCAGTAGGGCAAGGACACACTCCCGAGTCCCTACAGGACTTTTCTGTTGAAGAAACCTCAAACAGAAATGCGGTCCAAACTCCGTACAACCACCTGTTCGTGCACTAAGCTGTAGGTACTCTTATTAAGCAATCTCTTTAATGTTAGCATCCTTCCTAGACGGATGAGGATGAGAGTAGTAAAGCGGATCGTTTACTTGCATAATATGACAACGGGGACAGGCCATGTTTGCTCTCTGCAGACAGAACCCCTTGGCAACCAGGGTACGCCAACAGACAACTGGAAAAGCTAATACATCTGATAACTAGGACGCTACCATAATAAAATAACTAAGGATTTGCCTTATAGGAATGTACACTGAAATTAATCTTAACTAATATATATGCCAGACTAAGACTACTGTTTACGTTACTGCCCACTGCAATTTTAACAGCCTATGTTATTCCTCTCCAAATACAGAACTTGTATAATATTTGACAATACAAATGTGTAAAGAATTAGGCATCCAATAACTGTTATTACAGAGAATTTACAGTTTTCTCTAATGTGTTCATGCAAACCCCACCTTAAAATCAACGAAACGTTACTGTGTTCAATTATTCTTAACAAATTATTATTGACGTGTTGCTAAATGAGAAGGCAGGTTAACCATCCAGCTAATGTTACTGTGATCCGATATCAGATTATGAGATCTGCAATATCTCGCTGGCTTAGAACTGGTTTAAATATTATACAAAGCTAACTTTATGTAACTTGAGCGCATGTCGTTATGCAGTATGTAAATAGTTAAAGACTTACGGTACACTCGGTTATTAATTATTTAATGATAATATCGCTATCATTAAAAAAGACAGGTAAGGCTCGAAATATATCATCTTCATGACCGATGTAGTCATGAACGATACCCATGGCAACAGCTAACACACCGCAAGCTCACTGCTAACTTCTTAAGGTAGCAACTTGCCTTCCTGTGATACCCAAGTTGCTCCTCTGACATCAGACACAACGAGCAAATAGCACAATATCAGTGTAGTAAAATATATTGCACAGGGGTGATACTAAAACATACGTTTTGGGGGAAATCGATTAATATTAGAGACTCAACATTACGGTAAGGGCAGAAGTATTAAGAGGCAACAGCTAGCCAGCTAACGCATTCTCACCTCACTGAGTATGTCGTGCAGGTAACGGAACGGCGGTTTGTTGAGAAGCTTCTCTGTTAGAGGCGGTTTTTTAATAACCTTTCCCAGGGTATCTTGGGTCTTTTTGACCACTGCCCCGTTCATGCCGGTACCGTGAGAGCCCAATTTTCAAACCAAATTCCCCTTCTACTGCCGATGCCGTGGAAAACTCTCAAACCTAAAATCTGAGGAGTTTCTTGTAGCTATGGCTTTTCAATCCCACAATGCAATGTTCTGTATATGTGCGCCTGCGCAAATGTTGCACGGTTGTCAAGACTTACGAATGCCCTTAGCAACAACAAACTACGATGTACTCACTGCTGTCTGAGGCAACTACAGGTGTAGAATTTAGGCTACTACAGCATTATAGGGCTATGCAAGTAACTAAAAACATTTAGTTTTTCTCACATAATAATAATAATAATAACAACAGAACAACAACAATGATAACAACAACAACAACATTAATAATAATAATAATAATAATAATAATAATAATAATAATAATAATAATAAAACAAAACAAAAAGGTAAATGTAAAAGCAGTCCACCTTTACTCCTCTTTTACTCCTCTTTCCTTAAGGCCTATGCAAACGTCTACAAAATGGCATAGTGTCTACAAAATTAGGCTACATATTCAGATCTCAGAGCTTGAATGTATGGACATACACGGGTGTATGTGTTGTAATGTGGTCCATGGAGAGCTGTCAAGAGTAAATCCCAGTTGTCTGATACTCTGTGTCCATGTGCTTCTCTTGTGCCTCATCTGTCATGGTATTTGTTCAAAAAACAGTAATGCTGCAGGTTGTGTTCACCAGCATTGATGACTAACATGCAATATGTAGAGTTAAAATTTTGCCAATATGCCAAAGACACTGTTCTGAAAACCATTCCTGGCTTATTGTAATGCTATAAGACAGCTAAATGTGCAGCATGCAGTTGTAGCGTGCGTGATAAGTGTTGAAATCAGTAATGACTCCCACAGGAGGTGGGACAGCTGGTGACGGACATGACTGACTGCACTCCCATCCCAAAGATCAGCTACCGCAGAGGGCCAAAAGCCTACTTTGGCTACTTATTCAATCCCTGCGTCAGTATCTCATATTCCTCTTATTTTTCACATGCGCTTCAATGGACAGGACAAATGTAGACACATTAGACTGTTTCTACTAACTTTTAGAAGCCCAGGATAAGAGTACAGTTATGGAAAACCCTTTTTCAAGCCATCCTGTCAAAACATGAGATAAAACCTGGGGAATAACATCAATGCACGTTGAATGAATAAATAACAACAAATGAACATAAATATGAAACCATATTAACATCTACATCCTAAAATGGACCACATTCAGTATGTCTTTGGGATGACTTCAACCTACACACTCTAAACATTGTAAGAAAAAGAAACTGAGTTTCTCTCGGTTAATGAAGCAGTTAAGTTTTATTCCAGTAAGAAGCAGTGGCAAAGCATGGGAAACATATTCTATATTCAGCGGAGTTGAACAACAAACATCTAACTCTAAACATTTACCTGTCCTCCTATGTTGTTCATGTAAATAAACTGGGCTTTCCTTCACGCACATATGAGGGGGTATTCCAGAGAGCACGTTTAGTCACATGGGCATGTTAACTCTTTGCAAGTGGTAAACTTCCTAATAGAGGGGTCACCTGGCTTCATTTTCCTAGTTAAACAAAGCCATTGGGCTCTTCTTTTAGGAGGTTTACCACTACTTTGAGTTAATATATCTGGGTCAGTCAGTAAACCACAGACTTGGAATACCCCTCTGGAGACCTGTTGTCTTGATAAAGGATAATTACGTTTCTCTGACCTACTGCCTTTTATGGCCTTCAGTGGCTGACCCCCACACCCATGCTACAATTGGTTGGTATCATTTTCGCACCTGGTTTTCTTTCTGACCCCAGGTATCTGGCTGTTCAGGCCACAGACTGAATATTTTAATCTTATATACAGTCAATGGTTTTGTCACCATGGGGGGGATCATTTAGACCACATTCATTGTACGCCAAGTGGCTGTCTTGCCATGAATCTCATGCAGTGCATACTGTTTTCCTACACCATACCTCCCTTTTTCTGGCATAGGACTATGGCCCTGTTAATTGATTTTGTTTCCCTACCCAAGACCAATGAACGTGCTTGAAAAAGGGGCAAAAGTCAGCTCCGACCCAATCACTAGTAAGACAACAAAGCAAACAGGGTTGTGTGACAAAAAAAACAGATCTGTTACAGAGCACTGTGTCACTCTCTGTGGTCACTACTCCACCATTAATCGGTAAGCAAATCCTCAATCTGTCCAAGTGAACTTAATTATTTTGTTACAGAAGAGAAGTCTTGATTTTCCACTTGCCCCTCTCATTGTTCTTTGATGTCAAAACCAAAAATTGTGAAATAGTGGTGTCTCTGCAACAGCTTGTTTGGTTTACTGTTATGCTTGTTCAAAAACTTCTGACATTGATCTTGTTAGGGTTCATGTTGAAAGCAGAAACATCTGGTGCACTTTTATGTACTTGTTTTTCTTACGACCACATACTGTAATAATGACTGTCTGCGTTTTTACATTTTATCAATACTTGTAAATGTTTAAAATCTCAGTACAAATTTTAATCGCTTTATGGCTAAAAGTGACTCTGTTTTACCCTGTGCACAGCTGGTGTGGAGAAAATGGCCCCTCATATTTACTTAGTCTTGGGACTTATTTTCCTTCTAGGTTCACAGCACTGTAAGTAAACACGGCTTCTTCACAGCTATTTTATTAATTTAATGTGCAATGCATAATTTAGTCTAACACCACATATTGCTTTCTATGGTTTCTTTAAGTATCTGGACAGGAATGTCCCAATGCTGAGGGAAGCACAGACTGTGAGAGCTGCATCTCTCTGGGTCCACAATGTGCCTGGTGCAAAGACAAGGTGAGAAGGATCAAATAGAAAATGGGACTGTGTAGAACAGCCAGGATGTGAATGATTGATTCCACTATCATTCAGACTTGCAGACATAGATGATGTTGTATGCAGAAACAGAAAGTAAGAAAAGCATTATGGAGCTTCTAAAACTAGTGAGCTACCTCACTAAAAAGCATGCAAAACATTGCATTGCACAAACAACAACATTGCAACACCACAACACAATTAAGTCTGATGCAAATATTACTGAAAAATTTTTTGTGATATAGCCTAGTAGATACTAGATGATAGTGTACTGTGGGGAATTTTTTTCAGATAGTGTGCTGTGGGGTTTTTTCTTTTTTCCAACCAGATGCTCGAACAAGAGCAACAAACTCTCATGGTATATTCACAAAAGTATTTGCTTAGTGGAGAAATGTCACATTGTTGCATAATATGGCTGTATAGGTATTCTGTAACATGAAATGTAGTTATGGAAAGTCACTCATTTCCTCTACTTGAAAGTGTTGCCGTGCCTTTAAATGCCATATAAGCTCTTTCTGTCTGGCAGTATTTTCAGGATTATAATGTACCACGCTGTGGCACATGGATGAGTCTGCAGAGAAATGGCTGTGCCGAGAGGAACATCATAGACCCAGACAGTCAGCATAGAGACACTGAGGAGGGGGAGAGACTGAGCCCACGCAGGATCCAACTAGACCTGAGGCCTGGTGAGTTGCAAACACGCAAAAACTGCTGACAAGAAACACCTTACATATAAACACAGATGATACATTATGGGGATTAGTCTGTACATTGGTCTTGTTAGCTTTGAGCTTCTTGAACTCAGGAATGCGTTGTCAAACAAACATTTCTATGGACATTTTGTGCAATATTTAAACAAGACATAGTCATGAAGGACATGAAGTGGAGTAAAAAAAAAGCTATTTTTTCACTCTGGCTGTTTAATTTCAGGGAGAGCACATACATTTCAGGTCCATGTGAAGCCACGAAGGAAGCAGAAGCCAGTGGATGTGTATTTCCTTACGTCCCTCTCAGCCAACAACAGAGGCAAAGGACACAGAGCAAAGCTGCTGGCGGAGACAGCACTCAGAGGCATTTGGAAAAGCAACCCAGAACTGGAAGTACACAACTTAGGTGACTAATCGGTGAAGCAAAATACAAAGTCAAAAAAGAGCTGATGATTTTTGTTTAGTGCATTTCAGCAAAGCAAAAAAAAAACATATAGTAGGAGATGCACCTCATGTTCTGTATCGCTTTTTTTCTGTGACAGATTTATACATTGGGTAACTCCTTCATCCTAACAACTACAAAGTCTATAATATATTATGAAATATGTCAATGCATGAATGCCCTTGCATGCATAAAAAACAAATAATTTAACGTAAGGCTAAATTGTAAATGTGTAAAGCGTTCCGCATCTTGTTTTGGTTGTAGTAGAGCATAGAAGCGTGTTTGAAATGAATCCTGACTGTATTGTGCACTTTATTTTTGGCAGGTTATGGTCTGTTTGGGAGCACCATTGTCACTGACAAAGAACAGAAACAATGCAAGGAGGCCGGTGAAGTCTGTGAACCAGAATTTTATGTCACTCACTCTCTAGAAGGCCCAATTGATCCAAGCTACTGGCACAGGCCATGGCGAGCAGAAGCGGGGTTACAAGCTCTAATGCAGGTGGCCCTATGCAAGGTATAGTCGGGATCTCATTCAAAACAAGAGATGGAGAATACTGTCAATGTGTAACACACCGATGCTGATCGGGGTGATTGTCTTTCTATAGGACGTGGTTAACTGGGGACAGAATGACCGCGTTGTCATATATGCAACTGACGGTAACTATCGGGTGGCACCTGAGACCGAGACTGTCAACAGCAGCATGTGTGAAATGAACAACAGCCGCATCCAGACCAAAATAGTACGTACAGTATATGTCACGATAGGATTCTCCAATGGCTCGGTGTGGCCTTAAAAGGTTAAGGATTGATATGTAATTCAGTACTCTGTATTCCCTTCAAACAGAGCCCTCCATCTGTGTCTGAGTTACGAAAGGTTCTGTTGGAAAACAACATCCAAGTCATTTTTGCTGTTCCTTTCGATTACATCAGTGAATACTCGGTAAGCCAATCAAACTAAATTCAAAACTGTCATTTTGTTTAAACGGTCAAATAAAATGGTCTCACTGATTATTTCTGTTTTAGAGGCTAGCAATGGAGCTGCCAAGAGCCAGAATTGTTTATGTGGAACTTTCAGACCCACGAGATAACACCTTTGAAGAGCCCTTTGATGTGAGTAGGCTACAGTTATCTTGCACACTGGCTCTTCATTGTTGAACACATGCATCCAAAGAATGAAATGATATAAATATCAGCAAAAAACCTTGGACACTCTCACTGTTTTGCCTTATCAGACTCTGCTCTCTCTCTATGTCCTCAGAGAGTAAGGACCTCTTTGGTGCTAACCCACTCACCAGTGCAAGGACTTAACGTCACGTATAGGCCACTTTGTGATGATGCCATAGGTGGAGACCACCAAGGAGTGTGCTACCCCAGGGGCAGACACAGGAAGAAGACTCAGGTGTGTCCTGTGAGATTAATGGTTTAATGCTCTGAAATATTTAAGGTGGCCTAGACATTTGAAGACCATATTCATGCAACTGTCCTGTCTGTAAATTTACGAGCCCAAGCTAGCAGATCTCCTTGTAAATGTACAGCACAGTTTATGGAAGCGTTGCTATAAAACACATTTCGTGGCACTGAGAAGTAAGAGTGAAGACCAAAGATATATATCCATACCCGCATTACAATTTATTATTTTTTTTTGCTGTGTTACTTTATTGCACTGACCAATGCCATGCCCTTTAGACCTTTAACGTGACTGTGTCGTCTGAGTCCTGTGTGCTGCCGGCGTCCTTTGAGATCAAAAGCTTGAACCATCAAGAGAACCTGACGGTAGAGCTCACTCCTCGGTGCACCTGTGAATGTGCCGACCAGCCTGATCCTGAATTGTGCAACTATGCCGGAAATCCAGTTTGCGGCAAATGCAGGTAAACACACAGGAGTGCAGGCCTACAAAAGCTGTTTTGTCCTCCAGTCACCTAACTGAATTTAAGTGCTTCCTGTTGTCAGCATAGGATCATGTCTGGAAGTGCAGAAAATAGCAAAAAAATTGCAAAAAACAGCTCAGTAATATTCTGTAAACTCCAGACATGTATATATGGTCTTAAATCACTTGTCTTTTGTACTCAATCTGCTTATGTTTATATAGTTTTGATGAACCTATTTTTTATATTGTTTTAGCTTGCATTTTGTATAGCACCTACATTATATTACATAATATATAATTATATAACTATTATTATTGTTATTATATCTAGGTGTGACGC
Source organism: Setipinna tenuifilis (assembly GCA_030347295.1). Lineage (NCBI taxonomy): Eukaryota > Metazoa > Chordata > Actinopteri > Clupeiformes > Engraulidae > Setipinna > Setipinna tenuifilis. The sequence goes on from CM059269.1 coordinate 9,940,311, forward strand.
AGGCTACTTTGGTAGTTTCTGCGAGTGCTCTGTGTCTGGAGACGATGGGCCGTGCAGAGAGAGGAGGGGGGCCCCTGTGTGCTCAGGTCGGGGTACCTGCGTGTGTGGGCAGTGTGAGTGCCACAAGGCCCTGGGAGGGAGGTTCTATGGCCGGTACTGCGAATGTGACGACTTCAGCTGTGACAGGTCCAATGGGATAATCTGTGGAGGTATAGAACAGCTCATCAAAGAGTGATTCCATATGGTGTTTGATTCCTTTTCAACCGAAAAAACGTTTTGAAAGTTTAAAATGACAGCACAGAATATTAAAATCAAGCCGTGTGATTACATATATAGATAGGTAGATTCATTATTAATCCCATAGGAAGATGCATTAGATTTTCCCCCAGAAAACCTACTTAACAACAAATCATCCAAGAGACAGGAATTAGGCAGTATAACATGAACTAACGTACCTCAGTTTCTCTGTCTTTTCTCCCTGTTTGCTTCCAGGTCATGGCAGGTGTGTATGTGGTAAATGTGTGTGTGAGGAGGACTATGTCGGCGATGCGTGTGACTGCTCCACTAAGGTGGATGGCTGCCAGAGTCCTGATGGGAGGCTCTGCAGTGGCCGTGGCATGTGTAAATGCAACAGGTGTGAGTGCCAGCATATGTATGCAGGAGCCCTCTGTGAAGACTGCCCCACCTGTTAGGACTGGACTGCCTCTGCCGCAGCATCGGTCTGCTTGGTATGCCTGGTATGTCCTGTAACTGCATTAATATGGGTCATTCTCTTACTCTCAAACACACACACACACACACACACACACACACACACACACACACACACACAAACACGCACACTTCATATTTATACCATAGAGAGATAAGGCAGTTTGTATTTTTTCTAAGAAGACATGTCTGTGATGTAGAGTATGTTTTGATTGCTTTGACCTTTTTTATGACAGTGGTAATAATGAAAGCTTAATATCTAGGCTGGAGCTGTGGTGGATCTCATACAGCATGGAGCTGACATCAACTGCAGTTCCACAGACTTAAAAAGGGCACCGGAACAGAAAACACATCATTAATCTACTCTTCTGTCCTCTCTGGATCCTTATTGATTACTTTTTGGCCAAAGCCAACACCGACAGGTGGCTGGGACACGGCCATGAGGACTGCAAGTGGAGCATGTTAAGTACTCCTGAGGACAGTCCAGTGATCACCTACCAGATAGCCATGGCTTACATTTTAAAGCTGGAAGAATGGAGGGATATTTCCTTTTAGCATAAATATTGTCTACATTTGTAAAAAATAAAATAAAATAAAATATGTAACATGGTTGGATTTAAGTAGATTTACTATCGTCCAAAACATTGTTGGAAGCTGCTCCTTAGGTTATGATGCATGTGGTTCTGTTGCGTTTTGGCCACTAGATGGCGAAACAAACCCTCCATCTCACAAAGTCAAGGTCGTTGCTTGAGAAACGATATACAGTACACTGAACTAAATCTAAACGTTACACAGTACGATGAAGGATGCTAACAGACAGAATTGTGTGGATTTCAAAAATTATGGATTGAGAGATGAAAGATACCCAGCACCATATCTAGCTGTCTCTAGCAGTCTCTCTTCTGCGGATTTGAGCAGAAGGTCAATGTGTTAAATGGGGCGAGATGACGCGGTCGTTGGTCAGGCGTTGGCGTGAATTAAGTTATTGGCCAGTTAAGGCTTTGATTGACAGCCGCACAGAAATAGATTTTTCCAGAAAGTCCAACCAGGAGCACCAATTCACTGTACCAAGGATCGACATTTGTCGGTCAGACTCAGACATGATAAAAAGTTTATTACAGAAAGGGCTGCACATTAAAAAGCAAAAGCAAGAACCTTAAAAAAATAAATAAAATGTAAATATAATGATTGAAAAGCTTACTTTAAAACCAAGCTATTTTGTGGGTTAAAAAAAAAGCCAAGGACACTTCTTACTGTCAGTTAAAATGAAATACCTCTGTCCATGAGCATACACTGGAACTTTAAATGAATATGAACGGAATATAAAAACATTTCCAAATATCCTAAAATCCTGACCTTCGGAAATTTTTAAAAGTGAAGCTTTTGGAATTGGCCAACAAAAGGACAAAAGACACAAGGTGGCAGGTGAATGTCAAAAGTTATCAGCAAAAAAAATGTTAAGGAAAACAACTCTGTGTCTGAACCACAGAGAAAGCCACTTGTGATGGCCCAAAAAAGCAGAACACATTTGTGCAGTGCTTGATTCCACCTTGAAGGCTTCATGGAGGAATAGTCTATGGTTGCTTTGGTCAATTTAAAATGGAAACGTTGTACAAGTCATCTTAAATAATAAATGCCGTCATTTCATTTTCAATACCAGACTTCATTGGCGCCAATGTTATTCTACAACAAGACAATGACCCAAAGCACTGCTCTTAATGATACATGACCTAGTGAGAGAAGTAGCAGTCAGCTGTTACTTTGGCTGTAATGGATTGAGTTGTTACATCAGCAGGACTATGATGGTGAAAAAGGTGAGTGTCAAGCTTTCAAATTTGTAGAGAATGCCTTGGGTTAAATCGTTGCAGTTTGCTGAAGCACACTGACAACAAGAATGCTACATTTAGAAAATATCTATACTGTGGACATTGTCACTCACCCTTCACCTGTTTAAACTTAGAACTTCCCCTATAGCAGTATCTGTGGGGCATTTAATCGCACGCCAAGCTACTGTACCCTAAAAAACTCTGTAGATGCAGAAAACTGGAAGTATACTTGCCTTCTTTTGTGTGTGTCATTGGCCCTGCAGCCCAGGAGGATCAAGCTGGGCTCTGTGAAGCACTTTGAGGACTCAGTCATATGTATAATGATATATGACTGTGCACTCTCTGCGCTCTATTAATGAAATTGAATTGAATTGCCCTGGAGATACCCTCCCTTGAACTCCAGAGCCGTCAGTGTGCCTGTCATGACAAAGTCTCTTCCATTTTCATGCGTCTAAATACCATTTAGCTAGTTGCTGTAGACATTTATATTCCTCACATTCGGCTGGAGGTATGTGATGTGATTTTCTCTGAAGGCCAGCTCGTAAGCCATCCCTGTTGTGTGGCACAATGGCCAATTTGCTGTGTTTGGTGAGAGCCTATTTCTCAGCAGCCTTGGCGTCATGGAACATGGAGTGGTTAGTTGCTTTAGCCCATGAATCTAATTTAAGAGACGCACACTTCTAAGGTGCATATGTATTGTGTGTGTGTGTATGCGCGTGTGTGTGTGTTAAAATACAGTGGCACAAGATCTAGAGGACATTTTTAACTGTTAGAATAATGTCGATTTTGAGCTACTGTACATTAGGTGACTTTGTGCTACTCTGAGTCCCATAAGTCTGGATCCATTTGGAAATAGGCTACTATACAATTACAAAATAGTCGCACAATGTATTACACCAGGGGTCCCCAACATGGTGCCGACGGGAACCAGATAGCCCATTGGGAGCTTGTGAGGTGCCTGCGAGGAATGTTTAAAAAATGCCAGTGACTACTCCAGTATTATAATTATCATAGTTTGTTTTTTTTGTGTTTTGATGTTTTAATGTTTAAATACCAGTTCATTTCTTAACATTAATTAAAAGCGAACAATCATACATACATGTTATTTGAAAGGGATGTTAAGACTTCCATTTAGTAGATTATTTTGAACAAGTAGCCCTCAGTACAGATTCTCATCCTTCGGGTGGCCCTCAGTCTCAGAAAAGACCTCTGTGTTACACAGTCTGTTTAAAGTGTTCACCATTGTGTCGCGCATATAACTGAATATTCCACTGTGAGTACCTTCTGACTCACAGTCACAGAGATTTCTTGACCTGCATTCACAATGCTTGCTTTGAGTTGGAAAATGGTCTGATATTTGACTGCGTACATCTTGGCATTCAAGAAAACAACTTGACCTCTTTTTCCTCTCTAGTGAGTGACATTGGTTACCTGCAACACAATAAAACATATTAGAAATCCCCAAGGGTCCAGACTTACAGGACCCTCTATATTAAACCTGTCAGTCATGGAGAGTTAAACTAATACAATCAAATGCAAATCTTGGAATCTAAATTCTGCTTAGGGTTTACTTGAGGTTTTATTCAGAGCCATATTGTTCATGGTGTATAGTCATTGAAAATGTAGTTTTGTAGTTTTCATTTGTAAATATTCCTAAATTATAAAACATAAAAAGAGAAGTGCTGCAGTGTCACGGCATCTTTAATATTTTTTTTTTCTGCTTTAGTGAGATGATAGGCAAGGACACTGAGGCAGAACCTTGCCATTCTAGCGCCACAGTAACAATTTAGATATTCAAATAGCCCCTGTTCTGAGGAAGCGGTTTGTAATAAAGAAATGAATAGGTAATGTGTCATTAATCTCTCTCTCTCTCTCTCTCTCTCTCTTCCCCTCTCTATATCCCCCACCACACCTATGCCAGGCGCTGGGCTTTGATATGTCAGTGTAGCCACTGCTGGTCCTAAGGTGCATGGGCCAGCTGCGCCATTGAAACGGGAAGGTCAAAATGCAAAATAGCTTTCTTTCTTTTTTGTCCACCTTCCACCAACCTCGCTACCTAGCTCATGAATAGAGAGAGGGCTGATGTTTTCTTTAATTATTCTGTCAGCGTCGGAGAATCCTCGTCAACCGCCTCCCGATGGAGGCTTGAGCGCCAAGATAAATGTTATCCGTTTCTCCAACAATGCCCACAACCACCCCCCCCACCTATCCCACCTCCCCCACTCTCGCCTTCCTGTGCTCCTTGTTTGACACTTCCTACCTCCCAGACAATTACAGCAGACCAGTATGCACAGGGCCGCGGCAAGCAAAGCGCAGTAGCCAATTAACTTGCCAGACGTTAAGTAAATGCCTTTGTGAGGTGGATGTGTGTGTCTCCGTTTGACATTACGGAGACCTGTTATCGAGAGCCTGGTTAATCTAATGGGCTCAAACAGAGATGTCTTGTTTAAAGGTGCTGTGAATAATTTCCAAACAAGCCACAATGATGTGGTCAGTGTTAATGGTGAGGGTAGAGAACAGAGAGAACGCAAGAAAGCCTGACAGGAATGTTTCCTTCAAGGCAGTGGCCTCAGGCTTCTCAGTGCTGTGCGATGAAGGGGTCAATTATTTACAAATTTTCCCTTGTTGTTTATTCACGCCGTAAGTTGTAAACAGGCATGTCATCAAGGATGCCAAGCTATTATTAGCTCCACAGAATGCTGTCCTCTTTTTTTTTCTTCTTCTGTTACACAAGGTTGTCAAGGCACATTGGAGCCATCAGCGGCCACGTGTCCTCCCTGGTAAACACAGAGGGAGTGTTTCCTAGTGACGGCAGGTGTGTGTGGTCTACACGGGCCGCGAGAGACAAGGTCATAGGGATTTCAGGGGTAATAAATATTGAAGAATGAGAGTGGGTTGGGGTGGGGTAGGGGGCAGGGGGAGCGAAAGGGAAAAAAAAAAAGACAGGAGAGGAAAAAAGGAGAAGTGTGCGGGGTGGGGGCTCGCGGGGTGAATCACCACATACATCAACTCCACTGAGCAGAAAATTGAAATGGAAATCTGGACCTTGAATGAGTGCAGATTCCATTGTCCCGCGGGATGGAATTTTATGATTTATGATGTCTTTCAGGGGCAGAGGGGCCGGCTCACCTGCTCACACGTCGCCACGGCGACCGGTCAGGCGGACTCCACGGAGACTTTTTCAGATAGAAGATACAAAATTTCTTTGTTTCAAACACTCGTTCCAAGAAAAGGAGCTCCTCACAAGATACTTCTCAGGAAATGTAATTGTGGTGATGCCTGCATCGTGAGTGGAAAGAAGAGTTTGTATTTGAGTTTGAACATATTTAGATGGCAGACATTTCTTAAATCAATTAAAGGTTATGAAAAGAGATATCTGCAATACCACCAGATGTCTTATTGTTATAACTGAGAGGAAGAATTTGAATATATTTTCAGCTGAAATGACAACAAAACATAATTGCCTTATGAGTGCTTAAATAAAGAACAATACCTTAAAATTCATTTTTACAGTTGTTTTAATTTAAACATAATACATGAAGTAATTTCTGGGAAAGTCTTATTGAAAGCAATGTGTGTTTGACAATTCACTCTTGAATGTATAAAAAAATAAATGATGTGAAAGTGTCCATCTTTTTAGATTTATAACCACCACCCTAAATTAGTTCAGTATCACATGTAAAAAAGGAAACTTTTGCCAGGATCTGAGGTTAACTCAAAGAAAAAATAACAAGAAGCAACACTATAATAAAATAACAAACGGGCATAACCTGAAATAAGACTTCCTATTAAAGGAGCAGCTTTATTGTAATCATTATAGAAAGATGAATAGCCAATTGCAGCGAGATATACATCAACAGACACAAACAGCAAAATGTCCACTTACTGGAGAAAACACTGTTCCAAAAACATTATTAAATTCCTTACCACTATAACTTCAAGGGGCCTGTACTTTTTGTTCAAAGAATATAGTCGGGCAGCCAAGGTAATGTTAATATGAGCTCACAAGTCGTAGGAGAGGCAGCGCGTGTGGAATGTAGGTCATATTTCTTTGACACTGTGGTGTCAGCAGAATAGTTTCTTTTACACGGCTCAGGGGAAGGTGGCATGAAATAGACCATCAGATGGTCTATCAGCAGAATGATGGAAGGTGCTAGCTGCGGTCCAAATACACATGAGCACAATCCTCAGTTTAATTTGAAGTTACCAACCTTATTTAAAATGGATGATGCCACACATTATGTGTTACTATTTCTGTAATTAATTTGACATTTTCTGGTCAGTTACTGACAAGTTAGCTGATGTATTTAGTCCATATACACATGGATGTCAAAAGAGCAAATGTGTTGGTATACTTATAGGATACCTCTGCTTTGATTAAAGCTCATTTATTTGGTTTTTTAATGAGGTCATTGTAGCAATTTCAGTTTGCTCGAGTAGTTGAAAAGGATCTAACCCCTCCAAGACTTACTCTTTCAGTACCATCCCTGATTCTATTTATGCCTTTCTTCCTTCTTTCCTCCACCAACTATGGACTTTTTGTGCAGACTCTCACACTGTACAACTGACCCTGCAGAGTGAGCCAGAAGCCAGAATGAGAGCAGGTGTGCGGACATCATGGACCATCTCTGGTAGAGTATGGCCCCCACGCTCCTTCACACCTCGCTCTCTCACTGGCCCTGCAGTATTTAGCAGCCATGAGTCAGCAGCACAGGTCTGCTCGTGTCACTAGGCAGGATGATGGACGAGGATGGGGTGCAAGGCGTTCCCCTCTTGTAGCCAAGGCACCCGGAGGGGAGGTCAGGGAACTGGCACTTCCCTCAAAGCATAGCAAGCGCAGCTCCAGACCAAAAGAAGGGGGAGAGTCATTAAAAACACACTGCTCCACACCTTCTCTCCACGTCTTATCTCTCCCACAACTTATTTGTTTTGCGCCAAAAGAAATGCTCAGACATGCTCGTAAGTGAGAATAGGTTTTACAAGAGACGTTTGATGCTCAGACATGCTTGGATGTGAGAATAGGTGTTAAGAGAGACATTTTCACATGAATGACTCATTGTGCTAGAATCACATACACCACACTTGAGCATTACGTTGTTACATGAATAGTTTAACGGGAGGAGCAATGGAGAGATGAGGAAAGCATAACAGAACTTGCTACGTGATGTTGACGCCTAGGTCTGTATCCCGGCCCTGGGGACACGCTGTAGGGTTGAATGAATCACCTGCTCCGACATCGGGGGGCATGGAGGTGATGAGAGTTGATTAAAGGGAACAGACTCCGAGTCCCCCCCCCCCCTTCTCTCACTCTCTCTCCATCTGCTGAAGGAACCGCCAGCAGTAGCTTCCTGCTCCAGTCAGTGCAATGACTGAGACAAGTCACACAGCCCCCCTCCAGGGACCAAACATGGCAGAGAGTCTCTCATTATCAGCTGCTCTCATGATAGAGCAAACAGGAGGCACGGAGTGGGAGGTGGATATTAGCACACACACGAAATACCATCATGCCCTGCGATCTGGCCCATTATCATGACGTTAATTGGCTGCAGCAGTTGCTTGCGATGGCAAATCTAGTCCAGTCTCAGCTGGTATAAATCATTCTGGAGTTCGTAACATAAAAAATGAATGTTTTTCTTTTTTTTATTATCCTATGCCTATGAGTCTCTGAACTATTAGCACTGGCCCCACTGAGTATGAGGATTTAGGATCAATCTACTGTACATTAACTAAAATGCATTTTTATTACACTTGGGCTGGGCTGGATCTTTAAGTAAGCCTTGATGCTGGAGACAAGCCTTGATGCTGGAAACACAAACACACACACACACACACCTGTGCAGACAGACTAATTGTGTGTGTCCCATCCAGTGTGGTGTTCTCTGTGGCTGAGGAAAGAGTAGGATGATTGTGGCGACAATGATGACAGGGCACAGCAGAGAAGAGGGGGGGGGGGGGGGGGGGGGGGGCAGACACAGAAAGAGAGGGAGAGAGGGAGGGAGGGAGGGAGAGAGGGAGACAGAGAGACAACATAGGCAGGAGGCAAGACTGGTGCCTCTTTCACTGATGAGCTGAAAAGTTCTGCTTCTCTGTAGAGCTGCAAAACTTCTCCCACCCACTTGCTTCTCAAGAGTGTGTGTGAACGCTTGCACGCACACACACACACACACACACACACACACACACACACACACACACACACTGCCCCCTCTGAGAGCCCTGTGAATAATTCCCTCTCTAGTCATGATGAAGGGAAAGGAGGAAAGATGGTGGGGGGAAAGGAGAGGGAGAGAGTGTGGTGGGAAAGGGATAAGGCACAAGACAGAAAGGAAAGAGAGAAGGAGGGAGAGAAAGAGGGCATTAAAAGAAGGGAGAGTCTAAATTATGCATTATCAACACATGGAGTAGAACATCACATGCTTAAGGGAGGCATCCTCTGCTGGCATTAGAGGGAGAGGGAGTCTGACTGAGATCCACAGGCTCAGACACACCAGTGCATTAATGCATTATTGATCCTCAGCACAGGCACTCCCACACAACTGAATCATGAGCATATAGAGGGGTGAAAAAAAAAGACTGGGGTTGCACTATTAGCGGATGTTACACAACACAAGACTTTGAAAAAAAAGCAGACACTGCAAACACATCTGTCAACATGTCAATTCCTCCTGCTTGGGGGAAGTCCTGGGAGATGGAGCAGGTAGTGAGGCCATCCTTCTCTTATGTAAGTGCAATTGCTACTGAAAGAAGACCCCTTCACCCTCCCACTCCCAATATGAGAAGAGGGACCCATCCCTCCACTCCTGCAGTATATTGCTGTATCAGTGGTTTGTCATATATTGAAAGATTTTGTATATTTGGTGCTACTAGAGGGAGTCAACAAGCGGAGATGAGGCAGGAGGAAGCATCAGTGGGGGACTGGGGGGGAAGAAGTTGTGATGAATAAGCATCTCTACTCTGTGATAAGTTTGAATTAAGAGTTCCACCTCCGCAGAACAGCTGAACTACAGATACCACCGAGGAGCCTTGGTGCACTTGGTGCAGAGCCGCTAACTCTCCCAGAGGTGGTTATTTTTAGTACGTTTTTTTTTTTCAGTTTACATGCTGGATCATGTTTTTTTCCTTCCTCCTTACTACCAGCAATGCAGAGCAGCAGACCTTAATGAGGAGACAAGACACCTCTGTAATGAGGGGAGAATTATATGCAGGATGCTCCACATTTGTGGAAGGACTAAAACTATACTCAGGAGATAGGTGTGCTATAAGGTGGACCTTTGTGTTGTGAGCCATCAATCTCACAGACAAGGTGACAAAGAGATTCTTGCATTTGTGCAGACCAGAGAAAATAATGACACACATATACAAACATAAACTAAGATCTCATTTATTTCTTTTTTTGTTCATTTGTATTATATATAGATCTATTTTCCCATTTTCTACATACAAGTCCTTTAAAAGTATGTCGTCATGCTGGGTGCAGCTTCAGTGTGGGAGATCATGCAGGTGGCCCATTTTGTGAACATTACAGAGGAGAGAGATAGAGGTGGGACAAGAGAGAGAGAGCAAGAGTGTGTGTGAGATAGAGAGAGAGAGACTGAGAGCTAGAGAGAGAGAGTGAGAGAGAAAGAGAGCGAGAAGACATTAGAAACTGAGCAAGAGGAGCAAGGATGAAGAGTGTAAGAGAGGACAAGAGAGAGAGAGAAGGCAAAGGGAAGAGAGAGTGAGAGACAGCAAAAGGGAGAGAGACAGGAAGGGGAGGGAGGGAGAGAAAGAGAGAGACAGAGAGTGCGAAAGGGAGAGAGACAGAGGGGAGAGAGCGTGGAGTGAAAGAGAGAGAGAGAGAGAGAGAGAGAGTGTGAGAGAGAGAAAGAGATAGAAAGAGAGACAGAGAGAAAGACGACAGAGTGTGTTGACCCAGCGGTGAAACTAGATCGTGACCACGTCCCACAGTACAGTTACTAAATTACAACATGGTCAGAACAACTGGCGGGACCAGGACAAGATCACAAAGACAGGAGTCTGGACTCTTGGCTGGAAAGTAGCTCGGCACCAGAAGAAGAGGAACAAAAAAATAATAATAAAATAACTCTTTGTTTTACAAGTTCCACGTCACATAGCACGTGGTCTGTAGTCATGACATCATCCATTGACATCTTGTGCAGTCAAAGAAAATGATCAAAGCAAGCGAGCATTGGAAATGCAGCTCACCGACGATCAGCTGGTTCATGGAATGAGAAAAAGTGATTGGTGGAGAGCTTTTTAAAAACAAAACACAAAAACAAACAAAAAAAAGAACGAGAGAAAAACACTTAATTACAACAAAGAGGCTGTTCTAAAATGCCAGTATGGAACGTCACTGGTGGAGAAAGGAAGTAGCTCTCTCTCTCCACCAATTCTGGTCTCAGGATGAAGTGGAGTGCAGTGCTCTCTACATTTTCTGGTCTGGTTGGAAAGTCGGAAGGGGGGGTCGAGTTGGGGGTTCGACCTTCCATCTCCCTACCCCCCCCCCCCCCCCCCCTTCATCATCTCAGGATGGAGTGGAGCTGGACAGGAGGACGGCGAGGCGAGCCACTCTTGTTCTGCCCCAACCCCGGACCTCCTGGTCCTCGCGGGTCCCCGTAGCCCTGCTGCAGCCCCGGGCGCCCATCCATCATGGCGCGGGCAGCAGCCAGAGGGCAGCCCAGAGCACCATGGGGGTCAGGGACACAAGGGCATGACCAGCAGCAGAACATCACAGCAGGGGGTTGTACACTTAAAACGGCACAGAGAAAAAATGCTTCCTGGAAAGCGTCTCCGTTGAATGGGGGGAAAAAAGAAGAGGTGTCGTGGTGGTGGTGTTCGGAGAACAAAACAAGAACAACATTGATGACCAAAAAACAAAAAAAAAAGGAAAAACTGGGAGGTGAAATCACCACAGTTTTGTTCACCCACGAGGTGTTAAAACAAACTGAATGAAAGTTTTTTTTTTTTTTTTTTTTTAAATTTACAGGGGCATGTTGATATCGCACGGAGCCTGTTTTTACACTGTACCACTGATTACAATGTATGCAGAATATTCATCAAGACAATTTCAGCTAGGCTCACAATATTTACAAGTGTAAATCAACAGGTTCAGAAATACTGAAGCAATAGAACAATAGGTTCCACCTCAAAGCTGGAACTGGATGGAGTTTCATTTGTACAAATTAAGATTACATGTGAATGGCGTATTTAAAAAAAAAAAAAAGGTCAATGACAACATACTGTAATACAAAGCTGTCAATCATTACAGTTACCCATGATCTTGAAAAATAACGCTCTCGTTTCCTTTAGCACACAAAGACAAAGCATTCTCCCTGCATGGAAAAAATAATGACATCATCTTTGGTGAAGATTCCACAGCAATCTCCAAAGTCCTGTTGCCATGACGTCTCTGTAGAGAGTCTACTGGGCTGAGCAGCAGGTGCACCCAGATAGGCCGACACACACAAAAAACACCCACGCACACACACCAACTGTCACGACAGGGCATTTCTCAGTCCATTCTCACATGCAACATACTGCTGGGGTCTACTGCAGTTTTGTACCAAAATATCAAGTCATGTCCATCTTTTTGTTTGTTTTTTTTTTTACAAGAAAATAATAAAAAAAAATGTTAAAAGAAACTTTCATGGTAAAACAGTATCACCCAATATTATAAAGGAAACCATCAGTGATCATTTGGATGCCAACAGATTAGCGTTCTATGACTATGACGGATGGAAGTGGTTTCATCGGTGCCTGTGCACCTGTTTAACCCAAGTGACGTTCAAATACACACAACAGAAAAAAAAAAACGATGAGCCTTACTGTGTAGAAGAATGCTGGCATTAAAATCCTTCCAGAAGGAAAGCCTCAAAAGCAAGCTGTATTTTTTTTTCGTTTGTTGGTTAAAATAAATAATCCCCTCCCTTCTTTCCCACCCTGACCTTAAAACTTTTTCCCATGCAAAGAGATGGCTTTAGTCAACGAGAGAAACATGCATCACTTATAAACTGACACGATCGTCTTTGAGAAGGAATTTCCTTCCCCCAGACATCGGAATGCCCTGTCCTCCAAGCTTGCCATGTATCCAATGACAAACGAATGTCTACAACATAGGAAAATACACCCAATATGGTAGCTGGGGTGGCTATTTAAGGAAGATCTCTTATTTAAAAAAAGGAAAGAAACTTTCGTGCAGCTAAAAGTAAGTTCATAGCTTTGTGTCAACAAAACTAGACACTTGCTGTGTTTTTCATCTAGAAATCTTTTTTTTTGTTTTTGTCCATTTACATGATGCTATAAGTCAATCTCCCAAAATCAGGGAGTAAGCAATGCCTTAAAAGGCGAAAGCTGCTCCAGAATATATTATAAACATGCATCTGCAATATTTTGTGGAGCTGAAAGCACTGTGTAATGTTTTTCCTATTTTCCGTTCATATTTTTTTTGTTTGTAATGAGAGCAATGCACTTCGGTTGCATGTGTTTTTGACACAGTGACAAGAATTGCGCTGAATCGCAAAACTTTTTCAGTCACCCCTTTGAGTGTGTCAGTCATGTACTTATCGTATCAAACAACCAAATGAGAAAAGCGATCACTGTGACATTTTTTTTTTTCCTCGGTTTTTCAGACGACTGGTCTTAAAGGGAGAAATTGACCTCTGAGTTTTCCCATCACCTCTCCCACTTAACATTAAATGAACACAAACAAACAAGTTCACATGGAAATGACAGTAAAAGCCTTCGCCGGATCGCAAAAGCTATGCTACACCCGGTCACTTTAAAACAATCTCAGAATAGAGGAGAGGACAGAAATGTGTGTGTGTGTGTGTGTGTGTGTGTGTGGGGGGGGGGGGTCCATTTGTTCTGTAAAAAAAAAACAAAACAAACAAAACAAAAAAACAGCATGCTGTAGGAAATTCTTGAAATCTGTAAGCTTAGAAAAGTACCCAGGTGCGACAGCAGTGTGAGAATTTAAACATAATGAGGTTGTTTTTTTCCTGTTTGTCATCATTGTGAACCTGATGTGAGAAGAGAAGGCTGGAACATGGATACATCACCAATGACCCCAGCCTCAGCTGCCCATGGAGAGGCCTGGCTTTCAGGCTGTCCCAGTTGTTGTAATGGGCACATGGTTGGCACCAGTGTGTTTTTCTTGGTAGTTTCTGAAGTGTCTGATACTCTTCCTGTTTTTTCTTTGTCTTGTGTGTGTTTTTTTTCTCCTGTCTTTTTGCTGTTTGTTTCACAATATGAACATCTCAAAGTATAAAATAACAAAACTAAAAACAATAATAACAGACACGCAGTTAGCCAAGGCAGGGCCTGGTTCTCCCAGGTGTGCACGAGTGAACTCCCTGTTGAATGTCATTCAGTTAAAACCGAAATCATCAGTTCGTTTAAATAAAAATCTCTGGTTCTCTACAGACATCATAGATTTACAAATAAAAAAGGGGGGGTGGGGTGGGGGGGTAGATGATCACGGGTGTGAAGAGAATGTGACACGTACGTGATATGGACGGTTGATGGTGGTCAGGCGGGACACATACACATGAGTAGTCACACGCACATACACACACACACACACATACACACACTAACACACACACACACACAAACGTAGACACGGATCAAGCAAAGTCTCTACGGCTGGCTGGGCTCAGGTCTCTCCCCCGTGCTGAAGCTCCAGCTCCAGCTTCCAGTTCAGGAGTTCAGGGAGAACTGGTCCTGTTCGATGGGCTTTTTCACCCAGGCGCCCAGCCCCGCTTTGTGGAACGCCTTGATGAGCGCCTGCTTGGCTTCATGGTACTCCTCCGCCGCCTGCTTGGCTTCATGGTATGAGCTGGGCTTGGTCACCTTGATCCGCAGCGTCGCCGTCAGCTGCAGGCCAGAACAGTGTTGTCGGTGAGACACATAAATGGCAAAATTGCACATCACACATGCTTTGTATGGATATTGTATGAGCAATGACCTCAGTGACACTAGCCATTCATATTATAATTACAATTAACATTATGACAATTATTTTATATAACATATACACATTAGGCCAGAACAGTGTTCTCGGTCAGACAGACACATGGCAAGGGGACAAAATGGCACAACACACATGCTTTGTATGGATATTGTATGAGTAGAGATCTCAGTGATGGCATCCATTCATATTACTGTAACATTATGACAAGTATTATATATTACATACATATATACACATTACACATATCATACAACATTCAAAAACAGGAACCCTATCTTCAACATTCAAAATATATGTTTTCCATCTCTATATGCATGTTCTTCACTCGTCTAGTCTTGTTAGTGCCATGCCTCTATCCCCTTACCTTGCTGTAGAGCCTCATCCAGCGGCTGTAGAGCGCATGCTTGCAGAGGCGTGAGGGCCGGCCCATGTCGTCCTTCCCTGTGGTGGCGTTGATCACCTCCAGGGCCTGGTCCCCCACCGTCCAGTTCACACTGAAGTTGGGCGCCTTTCCTGGCTGCCGGGCCTCGGCATTGCTGATGCCTAAACCGAGAAATGGAACAGAAGAATAAAAGTAAAATAAACTGAACTCAGCCTGGAGTTACACAACAAAGACACTCAAAGGCTCTCAGACAGAATCCACTCTACCAGTTCCAACCCTGTTAGTCTTCATCTATGAAATGTTGTTGAATCGAAACCGATTTTTCATGATGATTACAGATGAACAAAAGGACAAATAAATATGCAGCTGCCATTTGGGAAAAACGGCTTGAGTGCTTAATTGTGACAATGATGAGCCTAAATCTCTCTCTGTGTCTGTGCTCGGCGAAAGGCATAACAGTCGCTGATGGCCCACCGTGAAGAGGAAAGAGGAAATTGTGGCACTAAATCATGCTTAGATAACTCTTAAAGTAGTGAGGAGGGCTTTTAAAGTTTGGTGTCTGGAGTGGCCCTATTCCCGCACTATGCTGAAGCACTTTCGGGGCTATGAGCCATTAGGCCTGGGGATTATGATTTAGGAGGCCGGGTGGTAAGTGGGCATGTAAGCCCCCACTAAAAACCAATAAAGCGGAAAAGGTTAATTGCTCTCCCCATTATCCCCCTTTACCTAAAAGCTGGGAAAGAGCCGGGATCAGGAGGGTAAAAGCGAGAGAGAGGACTAGAGATGACTGTATTACGGAAAACAAAAGCTAAAAGTCTCCTGGAAAAGAAGACCGCAAGTATTTAGACTACCTTATTTAATGTTAATGAAAGTGTCAGGGTGGAAAAGAGTGCGCAGTGCTCGCAGTGCAGCTGCATATCAAAGCAACACCCAAACACTTAATCAAGGGAATGTCTTATTAAAAAAAAGTCATTAAAACGTGAGCTTTGTTACGAAAAAAAAAAACAACAAAAAACTTGCCCAGAAAATGATGCAAGTGTAAGAAATGGCACAATGCCGAATTAACAGACGAGTCTGATTATAACAGATGTCCCCCCCCAACAAAGAGGCTGAACTAAATTATTCTTACAGATGTTCACAAGATATATCAGATCAAACAAAATATTTAAGGAATCAGGGGGGTGTGGGTGGGTGTGGGGGGGAGGGAATAATTCCACCTTCTCTGGTAATCTAAATAGTGCATGAGGCCTCCCCACCTGAGCTTATGGGAGAGAAAAATATGTTTTCATCTCCACCTCTAACCTCCCAGAGAACACTGCCAGATTGATATGCTCCAGGAGAGAGAGAGAGAGGGGGGTAAGAGCTCCTCATACAGCTCTTCGTGTAGACAGAACAAGTGGATGGTTTTCTAGAAAGTTCTATGGTGGGTGTGATGCGATGCAGTGTAGGAGGGGTGCACAGTAGGAGCATGTGTGTGTGTGTGTGTGTGTGTGTGTGTGTGTGTGTGGAGCTCACCGCTGAGGAGGGGCCTGTTGAGGGTGAAGTGTGTGTGTGTGTGTGTGTGTGTGTGTGTGTGTGTGTGTGTGCGCGCGTGTGTGCGTGCGTATCTCACCGCTGAGGAGGGGCCTGTTGAGGGTGAACTGCTGCGGGAGGTCCTCTATGTCTGCGATGCGCTGGTACATGGCGCGGGACAGGTGGTCGGCGTGGTACAGGCTGCCCAGGATGATGCTGGAGAAGTAGATGGGCTCCGTGAAGTAGCTCATGAGAGAGCCCTGGATGCCCACCACGTTCCACCTGCAGGGGAAGGAAGCCAGCCAGTCGGCCGGGAGACAGATTTTGGCCGTCAGAACTCGAGAGCCCCCCACAGACACACACACACACACAAATGCATTTCTCGAGAGCCGCACAGACACACACACACACACACACACACACAGATGCATTTCTCGAGAGCCGCACAGACACACACACACACAGATGCATTTCTCGAGAGCCGCACAGACAGACACACACACACACACACACACAGATGCATTTCGAGAGCCGCACAGACACACACACACACACACACACACACACACAGATGCATTTCTCGAGAGCCGCACAGACACACACAGATGCATTTCTCGAGAGCCGCACAGACACACACACACAAATGCATTTCTGTCGCATCGCTGTGAAAAAAAGCCTTCTTTTTTTCGCTGTACTGCC
>CM059269.1:9959911-9969911 GCA_030347295.1 Setipinna tenuifilis
GGGCGAGAGAGTAAATAGATAAACAGGAGGCTGGTGTCATCTGGCGACATTCTCTCATTAGCATTGACAGAATCCTCCTCTCTGTACCCACTCCCCCACCCCCAACCTCCCACCCCCACTGAGACCTCACCCCACCCTGTCGCACACAAACACTTGCCCCCGCCTCTCCATCGGAGCTAACTGACACCTCCTTATCTCCAGCTCTGGAGCTGTCGCGGTGCAGGCAGGGGCGGATGGAGGCTGGCTGGCGGGGCTGCTCTGAGAGTAATGGAACACGCTGGTTAGCTGCTGCCGCCGCTGCTGTCTCTGCCTGCCTGCCTGCCTGCCTGCCTGGCTGCCTGAGCTGAGGAGGGCTATCAGTGACAGGTCTTCTCTGGTGGTGTGCTAAGCCCTGGGTTGAAGGCCGTCCACTGTGCGCATCGACTTTGGGAGCTGACATCTTTAGCAGAATAGGATCCGCTCCTCCGCTCCTCAGCACAGATTTGAGTGCTACAGGTTTTTTTTTTTTTTCAACAGACGCTCTGCAAATCACCCAATAACTTCCAGGAAGGGATTTATCTGTCCGCAATTATGTTTGGTCGAAAGCATTAGGACCAAGACTTCCCGATAATTATCGAACCGTGTCAGTGCTGTACTGAAGTTGTGAATTCTTATTGAACAAGGCTAGAAATATCCTCAGATAGAAACCATGTGAGTGAGCCAGAGGACCAGAAGCACTAACACCAGTGTTTAAGCCCAGACTCTTGAAGAGTATAGCAAGACATAAACATCCATGTTTAAAAGTTTGGGTGCTGAATGACTGAAAAAAGCCTAGAAATTGAGTGGATAAAGTCCGCAAAACACCAGTGTTTTGCTCCCAAAAAATCGTTTTATTTCTATTTATTATTTGAATGTATTTATGCATTTTGTCATATTTTTTGGGAGCAAATTACTTGTGTTGTGTTCTTTATGTGTAATTTGCTTTGCTAGCTGTACGAAAAGTTACACCTAGGCAGATAGGACTGAGAGTGAGGAGTAATGGAGCAGAGGGCGAGACAGATGTTTTTGGGCATGGGGAACGCCATGGATGAGTGCTGCTGAGTGGATCAAAAGCGGGCCCAGCAACTGTAACTTGGGCAGCTGGTCCATATTAACCCTTGCTGAGTGCCTGTACGGATCATAAGTGGTAGCTTAAATAGCTGTAGTCGGCTTCTAGCTGTGTGTGTTACACGTGGGCAGATAGGTTTTAGAATGTGGTGCAATCCAAACAGTAGTGGGTTAAAACAAGTTTGGTACAAAAGGTTGAGCCTCCTCTTGTTAAAAAGCCATTAGTTGAGAGTAGTAACTCAGAGGTTGTTGCTAGAAAGGTTGAAATTCAGTGTAACTAAAAGGTATTTGTACAGAACAGTGACTAAAGGCCTGAAACACCTGTACTGCAGATTTTGAGGTGCACTACTGATGAGGTGTCCTGGAAATTTTCACAGACCAACTAGACCCTGTGACTTACGTAGCAGACAAACCCAACAATAGTATGGCTATTGGATGAAGTGTTCTCCCAAACAATAGTATGTTAGACTAGGGTTTGTAGTGAGGAAGGCTTTAATCTCTTCTCCCAAAGGTACTCTTCCTAGTTGTACAAGTATCTTGTGTCTGTGAAGACTCTCATTCATCCTGGTCATGTTAGTCAGAGGAGCTAAGTTCTAAGCCAGTTGCTTACAACTTGGCTCCTTTTAAGTATCGTGTGTTTTCCCCAAACTATGGGCCCAGACTCTCACCTGGCGATCTTGTCGCTGCAGGACATGGTGAGCAGCCTCTCGCCCTGCAGGACGCCGTCCCACGTCTGGATGGTGTTGCTGGAGCGCACGGGGATGGTCCCCTCCCCCGACTCGATCTTGGTCCGCAGCTGCCCTCTGGCCTTCCGGTTGGGGTGCCGGTCTCCTTGGTCTGGGCACGAGAGGGGCAACAGAGACAAAGAGAAACAGAGAAACAAACTCACTCAGCTGGGGTTTGACATCTGGGGGTGCTTCAGGAATCTCAAAACACGAACCTCTGAGTGTTTTCACAATTCCTCAGGCTTCACAAGCCAGCGGGCTTCATTAATCTAAAGACGAATGGGCTATGTACACTTGTGTGACTGCTATGGTGCTGTGATGGACTATCATGGCAGAAGTGTGGCACCGTTATGATGGAATTCACCCGCACTACACATGACTCAAATATGACACTGAAGTGGGGGGTAATCAACTACAGAGAAATGAGACTGGGTCCTGCTCACTAATTAAAACCATACACAGAATTTGTTTGTTACAACCAGTTGGATGGCTGAATGAAGGCTTAATTAAATGCGCCTAATCATATGGGTGCAAACATGCCAAATTAATTGAATTCGATTATGAGATTTTTGAAACAGAATTTTCCTTTTTTTTTTTTCCCTTCTCGATAACAGCTTGTCAGACAGTCGAATGGGATGTGAAAGGCTAAAGCGGAGCTCGGTTTGGCGTGTTCCTCCTGAGGTCACGACAGCAGCTGTTTTGTGCAGAGCTGGACTGTTCCACGCAGGTACAAATCACCCAAGAGGATTCACAGACATCGCTCCAGACATATGGTGCTTGTACATGAATAGCTTGTAACACAATGTGACATTGTGACCAGACACCAGAAAATAAGTGTTGGTACCGTATTTTACTTGCCTGCTGTGTGAATAGGTTACATAGATTAAATCAAACATGTGTCACTAAAGGTTTGACAGATGCATAATGGGTGTGGAAAGCTGGGGAATTATCTGGAATAGTTGCAAATTATCTAAAATCCCAGGGACTGGATGGGGTGTAGGCAGAAATCATAAAATGGGTGGGCCAGAAAAAAAATCAGGTGGGCCTAGCACAAAATATACATCAAAACATATATGTTGCTAATATCACTTAAACAGTCAATTTAACAAAGGGAACCTTCTAAGTTGCTAGGTCTAATTGCCAAGTGGGTGGGCACAGGCCCAGCCCAGCCCACCCGTAGCTATACCTACACCTACTTAGACCAACATCCTCTTACCCTCGACCCCGGCCTCGTGCGGGGAGAAGATGCGGGCGTCTCCACAGGGCGAGGTGCTGATGTAGAGGTGGAACTGCACGTTGTCCTTCAGCCTGTAGCCATGCTTGTCGCAGCGCATGAACATGGACTTCTGCTGGTCCTCTTTGCCGGCACTGGGGAGAGAGACAGAGTTCCGGCAGTGGAAAAACAAGGTCAAAGTCCATTTAAAAACTTCCTCACTAACGATCACTATTAATGAGGACATGATGTCCCAAATCTGATATGGATGTAAAAGTGGAGCTCCATCCACACAACTGATGTGCAACAGCTGGTGTGTGAGAGATACAGCAGGCATCCACATGGCCTTGCTACCTCGTGTGGTCTTACCAGAGGAAGAACTCCAGCTGCGTGTAAAGGTAGCGGATAAGCGAGCGGCGGGCGATGATCTCGGCGTGGCAGTCGTTAAGCGCCAGGCCGCGGTCACTCATGTATTCGCCATTTATGCACTTGGTCCCCGTCGACACGCAGATCACCTGGGCCTCTTTGACGTCGGTACCTGGAGAGTGGTCGTGGAGTAGAGAGGGAGAGGGAAAAGGGCCGAAGCGGTCGGAGAGATTTAGTTAAGTTTCATTATCTCCCTAGCCATTAATCACCACACTCGCCACATTAACTTTAACTGTTGATGCCGTTACTGAAGAAAGGGGCACGCATGGCTGGCTTCTCTTGTAAGCCATTTCCCTGCTGTTTTGTCTAGGATGCTGTTCCTGGAGCCCTGACTGCAGACCACCACACCTAGCTATTAGGGGAGGAAGCAAAGCGTACCTGTTGTCATGACAACACCTGCCAGGACTTTCCGTCGCGCGTGGGGGGATGTGAAGTTGTCCGTCAGCTCGCTGAACTTGTCCACCACCAGA
Organism: Setipinna tenuifilis; assembly: GCA_030347295.1. NCBI lineage: Eukaryota > Metazoa > Chordata > Actinopteri > Clupeiformes > Engraulidae > Setipinna > Setipinna tenuifilis. The sequence goes on from CM059269.1 coordinate 9,963,832, forward strand.
CGGGAGACTGCGTCTGCGAGAACCTGAGACATCAAACAGTTATGATAAACACCAAGCTACATTAACCTCCTCTTTTAGGAACCAGGAGGATGGTGACCACATGCTGAAAAACAATGGCAAAATAAACACAAGAAAAACACCGTCTGCCAACACAGCTGCAGTTTAAGGCAGATGGTTTGCATTGCAAAGAGAAGCATCGGCACTGGTAGCGCTGGCAAGTATTTCACCCATTTGGACTTTTTGCTTTCAAAGAAATTTTTACTTTAATGGGCACAGTTTAAAAAAGAAATGTGCCTACAGAAGACAAAAACTCCATAAAATGTCATTTCTGGAGACAGTGCAATAAAAGAGGAACTGAAAAAAAAAAACCCTCAAGCAAAAACCTTTTCTCTTTTCTCTTTTTCCTTGACAGTGCCCTTAACTTTCACTCTCTTTTTCATCCTCTGCTAATATGGCGGAAAATGATTATACCCACAGAAACATCAATGGCTGAGTGGCTGCAAATTAAAGAGATTAGTCCAATACGACTTTGCAGAGCACTTGAGAATCGTTTGCATGTGGACGGATAATTTGACTCCTGAATGCGGGGACCGGTGATGGGGTGTCACAAAAATGTCGCTGGTTGTCTGTTAAGAGACGATACACATAAAAATCCGACGACTTTTTTTTTATTATTTTTTTTATAGAAAAGCAGCCATGGGGCTGTTTGGCAGAGGAAGTGAGACGCTAAGTGTTCCATCACCACAGATTTCCATGCTTTTCTAATTAGCTGGGCCGAGACGAGCAGAGGGCACCTCTGAGCACAGTTGAAGGTAAATTAAATAAATATTAACAGACAGAGAATTAATTGGTCAATTAGGGGGGGTGCCACATCTTCTGCGGGAGAAGGCGAGAGCACCAGGCAAATCAGTGACAGGTGGGAGAAAAAATGGGAAACGGTAGGCAGAATGGTGGTGGTGGTGCTGGGGGTTTGTGGCAGTGAGGGGGGTGTGGGGGCAGCGTTGTGGAGGAAAGCAATCCTCGCTGTGCGAGATAAAGAGGGAAATGAAAAACACAATGCTCTCGTGCTTTCGGATGGACCACTGTGCCGTCAATCCAGGCCTGTCTGCTACGCCTCAAAGTCTGGCCATATCTAAACCCAGTGGAACAATCAATTCAGCCATGACACCTTATATACGGCAACCCCCTGCTCCTTGCACATCTCTCCCGCTCTGCCCTTAAACACCCCCCGCTTCCCCAAATACATTTGTTGGTGTTATCTGGTTGTGGATAAGGCTTTATTGGCAGCATGTTCCACAAACAGGGATCAGATCACGGCGCCTGTCAGATTAAATGGTGCGCTTTTTTAACTGGACCCGTCATATGGACATGGGGGAGGATTTCTTGTCAGAGGGACAGATAGGGAGAGATGCAGAGAAAGGAGGAGAGAAAGAGAGGGAGCGAGAGAGAGAGAGACAGAGAGAGAGAAAGTGAGAGAGAGAGAGAGAGAGAGAGAGAAAGTGAGAGAGAGAGAGAGAGAAAGTGAGAGAGAGAGAGAGAGAGAGACACAGAGAGAGAGAGAGAGAGACAGAGAGAGAGAAAAAGTGAGAGAGAGAGAGAGAGAGAGAGAGAGAGAGAGACAGATAGAGAGAGAGAGAAGAGCAAGAGACCACTGACATGATCCATGTGCAGACTGGACAGGTGAGTCTGTGTAAATTGTCTTGTTCTAACACAGGAGAGGCAGAGATGTTAATTTAGATTGCCATCTTCCCACGGCCATAGTTTATCAGGGCTGAGGGGATTAAAGGAAAGGATTAGGAGATGTGCTCACAGATGTCTCCCTTAGAAAAAAAAAAAAAAGAAAGTCACAACATCCACTGATCTGTCAAATGGCACCATCTCATCTCACCCATTTCAAAGACTGGCCCCAAACTTCATTTTAATCCATCTTCATTTTCGATCTGTGCTTCACAGCCAAACAGACAAGACAAAGGCGAGACAGCCCACTCAGCCTTTGACAATTAGCCGAGGAATTTGGGATAATCAATCGAGAAACGGAGGAGGTGAACTAAAGGCTATTTATATTTGGACAGACTTCACTCATTTTAGTGAGATTGCACAGAACGAAACAGCTTCATTTCAAAACAAGGAGATAAAAGGCTTTTCACCTCTTCCAACTTCAGTGCCGTAAATATTTACCAATTATGTAAGTTCGGGGTTTATACTGCATTAATGAGTCTTACCATGGTTTGCTTGTCAAAAAGCACTTCTAGAAAAGAAACACTTCTAAGGCTTCTAAGGTTTGCTTCTTTGACAACAGTTTAAATAATACATGAAATTAAAACTTTCTTGAGACTAAATAAGTAAATACACATGAACACATAAAAAGTACATTTTGTGTGCTTAGGCATCCATGATGCAACACCTAGGCCTGGTTTCTGGAGTGCATGGTGTTTGTATCAGTTATTTGGACACCATAACCAACCCTGGAGATTAAGTTGGGAGCTCCATTGCTTGGGCTACTCTTTGCTGCTTGGTCAGCTAGGCAGGACTGAGGCGATGGTGATGGTGGTGGGGGTGGGCGGTGGGGGGTGCGGTCTTACCTGTGGGAGGTGCAGCTGAAGGCCCTCTCTGGGTATGGGCTGCCTGGAGGGTGTCTGGTCCAGCTGCATGTTGAAGAGCGCCGACAGGGCGGCCTGGGCGGCGCGGGCCTTCGCCAGCTTCTTGTTGCGGCCGGAGCCCTCGAACGTCTGAGAGTCCACGGTGACGGACATGACAAAGTTCTTGGCGTGGCTCTCGCCGCTCTCCGACACGAACTCGTACTTGAGGCCCGGCCGGAGCTCGTTGAGGATCATGACGGGGTTCTTGCCGCTGGACGGGGAGGTGAAGCTGGAGGGGGGGGGCAGCGGCGCCTGCGCGAGGCTGTTGGAGCCCGGGGCGGCCGGCACGGGGTACTCCCCCAGCGCCCCCAGGGAGCCGTTCCCGTTGGAGCCCAGGAAGAAGGAGTCCTCGGGCTGCGCCGGCGTCTCGAAGCCGTTGAAGAGCATGTCGGGGAAGTCGGCCTGGTCCGAGGTGAAGTCCGTGTTGACGGTCAGTGTGCGGCCCATGGCCAGGTGCGCCTCCGAGGCGTTGGGGAACTGCACGAAGGAGCGCAGCGCCTTCTCGGCCGCGTTCAGCTTGGCCTTCTTCTTGGTGGGGCCCGAGCCCTCGAACTGCTGGCCGTTCACCTCCACCGTCATGACGAAGACGGGCGCGTGCACGGGGCCCGTCTGCGAAAGCAGCTTGTACTGCAGGCCCGGCTTGATCTCGTTCAGCTGCATCAGCGCGTTCTTGGGCAGCACGGGCCCCGGCGTTTTCTTGCGCTTCTTGGGCCTGAACTTGGAGTGGGCGTGGCCATTATTGCCCTCCTCCAGGGGCCGCTTGCGGCCCCCCCCGCCCGCGCCGCCGTTGGGGAGCTCGGCCACGGGGGCCGCCTCCTTGGAGGAGACGTTGTCCAGGTTGCGGTTTTCCTTTACGTCGGTGCTGCACGAACCTGCGGTGCCCAGAAAGAGTAACTTACAACGCCTTCGTTGCAGGATCTTGTAAATGTAAAATTTATAGATTCCTTTATTGCTCTTTGTAACAGAACAAGTGATGTGTGTTCCTCCTCTCCCTTTTTTTCTTTTGTACTTTTTTTTGGGGGACCCTTTTTTTGTGGAACAGATGGGTAACAATTTTGCCTGGGGCCCTAAGTCTGACTGCCTAATTCAAACATCAGCCAATAAAGGCCCATACTTTTCAAACTACTCTGTACCCTTTTAACTTCAACAGAAAGAATAATTAAAACAATTAGGGAAGATTATGAACTATGAAATTCTAAAGTATGATAATGATTGGGCTTTAATTAGAAGTGTACTTTGGGCATTTGCTACGCAACTAATGGCTCATTTGCAGAGGTATTCATCATTTTTATTATACTCATAGAAAAAGTGTATAGCACTGTGCTATATTTAAATGTTTCAAGTTCGTCAGCACCCTAAACTACTGAGAACAGAAGGGTACGTATATGCTTCAAAGAACCTTTCATTATATAAATATGCTTACAATGTGCTACCTATTTTTTTTGCCATTGTCATATGTACTGTAAAACTGGATATAGACGACTTTGAAAATAACAATGGCAATAAAAGGGTAAGTAATAACATTGAGAATGTTCCACAAAGGGAAAATCATAAACTCCATGATGAGGCTAAAATGAACTCGGTTCCCTGATGGAGAAGCTGCAGTATTTAGTGCTGACGGAGGACTTCAGAAAGGCGGGGGGAAGGGAGGGGACTGGAACTGGGAGAGGACTGCAAGTATGAGACTATGGTCTAGCACGCATGCATAGTTTAGTTCTCTATGTCTTTGTCTGTTTTCACAAATACACACACAGATTCACACACTCAGAGACACTCTCGCAAAAGCATGCTCACACAATATGTATAGGTTTGATTACTTTTGTCGTAAGTATCCACATAAAAATTCTTTAGTCATGTACAACATTCCTATAAGGTCCTAAGGGGTGCAGTGTTACAGTCTTGAGTGAATTTTTCACTGGAACACACATCATCATGCTCTGTTAACAAAGTTGATGGAACTTGATGGCTAAATTTTCATTTATAACATCCTCCAACAAAAGCTAGATAGGTTACTCCTTTCGGTGCTCAAATAGAGAGAGAACCGTCCGTGACAGAGGAAGGGGGGAAAAGGGGGGAGGAGGAGAGGGGGGTGTTTGGGGAGGTAGGAGAGCTGGACAGAGGCTGAGAAAGGGGTTAGGGAGCTGAAAGGAAAAACACATCAGGAGAATGAGAAGAGGGAGAAAAACAGAGAAAGAAAGGGAGACACAAAGGAGAGAGAGACTGAGAAAGAGAGAGAGAGAGAGAGTGGTAAGAGAGGGCAGTGAGAGATGGAGAGAGTACAGAGCAGAGAATACAAAAAAACAAGCGATACAACCCCCCACATAAATCATTTCCCCCTCTCACACTTACGACACACTCAGACATAAAATACAAACACTGAGAAAATCTGGCCCGAGATCAGAGCGAGCGGAGTTTCTCCAACATCTTTCCCACCTAATCAAAAGCCCGTCTATAGCTATCTGACATTTACGGTGTTGGAGAAGGGGGGGGGCCTGTCAAGCATCAAAAAAACACATGTTGATGTGGCAAACTAGCACTGAGCAAATGCCCCAGTTACGTTGCGTAAGATTCCCTCTGCAGCCTCCAAACCGCCTGAGATCTGACCTCCTTCACGCCTTCTTTGGAGTGTTCTGTCAACTTCAAAACACACGCGAGCGCTGAACCAAAAGAAAAGTAGCTGATGATCACCGTCCAACTCTGTTTTCCTAGCTTAATAAATAGAGGGCATGTCCCGGGGGCGAAACAGAACGAGATCTTAAGGATCCAGAAGATGGGAGGTTCTCAAGTTCTACGGAAGAAAGGGGCTTTTTTTTTGAAGCATCTTCTGGAGGTTCACTACCTGTCAGAGCCTATGCTTGCAAGAGGTTTGTTGAGAAAAGACAATGAATGAGAATGAGACCAAAAGAGCAGTTAAGAAAAAGGGAATATTCTACCATGTGAGGCTATCAGGCATGTCTGTGGATGGGTTTGTTGTGTGGGTGTATGCACGTTCCCTTCAGACAATAATCTAAAATTGACAATGGAAACTTCCCTACTTACCAAAAAGCTCTTAAAGATACAATTCCTTAAAAGGTATCCATGAGCAATTTTTGGCATTGCACTTTTGGTAACAATCAACTAACATCTTTTCATGACCAACTACCTCTTCGTTCATATATTGCTCACACAGGCAAGACATGGGAGAACCGTGTGTGTGCACTGGACGAAAGTGTGTGTGTATGTGGTATGGTGTGTGTGGGGTATGGTGTGTGTGTGTGTGGTATGGTGTGTGTGTGGTAGGGTGTGTGTGTGTGTGTGGAAGTCAACCCACCCATGACTAATTTCCTACCATCACACCAAATCCACAGGCAAGAAGGCATGCTAGTGCACAGTCCCAACATTAAAAGAATGAGGGTTTGTGTGTGTGTGTGTGTGTGTGCGCGCGTGTGTGTGTGTGTGTGT
>CM059269.1:9974911-9984911 GCA_030347295.1 Setipinna tenuifilis
AGGGAGGGGGTGACGGAGACCTCAGAGGACCAGCGACGAAGCGATACGAAGGCAGATAAAGCAGCTTGTGCTGATGACGGCCTTCTGGTCGCCCGCGTGCACCATTCCTCATGGCCGACACTTTCTTAAGCTAAACTAAATGGCCTAATTAATCTGGGCTAATGGTGGGTGACAGCAAATATGCTACCACAATTATTACCATATTAAAGATTAATATTCCGTGGGAAAATTTGAAAAAAAAAGAGGAAAAAAAAAAAAAGAAAGAAAAAAGACCGGTGCTGGTGCTGGGAGTGGGATGTCTGCTGATGGAAGCTAAAATTGAAAAGTTTTCTGACATTTAAGATGTCCAAAGCCTTCTTTCATATGCCCAGATGACAGAAAGTTTCTCTTTTTCCCCTCCTGCTTTGTCCATTTTAAAAAATGTCTAATTTGTTCCTCTAGACTTGCCGTCCTTTACCATTCTGTCTTTTTCTCCTATTCTTTTGTTCCCTCTCTCCCTCCATCTCCCTGTGTCCGTTTCCTGAGGACTGCTGCTGATGGCCTGAGCCTCTCCCACCGACCTGAGCTCGTTCTGGGCCTGTCGCTTTTGATTTGGCCCTCCTCTAAGAGCCCTGCTTCTTTTTTTGTGTGTCTGTGAATTCATAAGCAGCGATAAGATCAACTCCAATCTACAAGTGGTAGACATGAGAGCAGGGCTGCCGTGGTGGCAGCTACACCGGAGGGGGTGCAATCAATTTTTCATTTGCGCTCAAAGAGGAGCACGCAGCAGATATCCGCGCCTGTTTTCCCGCCGCCACGAAGGTCACGGGGAAGACAGGTTCAAGGCCAGGAGAGGGGAGGGGGAGGGGAGGACGGAGGACAGAGATGTTTCTCAGTTCCAGCACTAGTACTAAAAACCTTGACTCCTGCTGGAGAATTCCCCTTCTCCCCGGGGGGGAAATGTGACGGCAGGTGCCAGGACCGTGAGGGAGCCGACTGATCCTGTCAAGTTGGCACAGGTGAGTTGGACCAGGACCAGATCAACAGCCCTGCTACCCAGACACAACCAAGCTTAGGTGTTGGTTCAATTTTGTCAGTTTTTTTTAACAGAGACCCGTGTTAGAGTCAACACGCCGTGCCTTGATGTTTGTGCAGCCTCTTTTCAGTAACAGCAGCCCGCTGGCACACACAGGGGAAAAAACCCAGGTGCTTTTTTTTTTTTTTTAATGCATTGATGGTGCCAACCGCCAGCAGCCTGGGCATTATAATTGTCTGAAGAAACATGCCGTGTTTCTGTTTTACAAGAGCAACAGGCGAAAAGAAGGCTAGTCGAGGTGCCATCAATGACGAAGGCCCAAAGATATTTTTTTTTATTTATCCTACATCCAGAACGGTTGTTTTGGTGCAGAGACAGCAGTATGCCTGGATGCAATTTAGGAGCCTGGGTTCAGCTTTATTAAATCAGTTATGGAGAAAGGAAAAAATAAATAAAACACTATATCCAGAGCCACCAGCTACATCCTCCCTGCCAGAACACGACACGCCTGCTCTCATAGTGAAAAATGGCAAAATAAAACGCGTCCACCCCGCGCCCAACGTGCGATTTCCAGCCTCGTGAGCACTCGAGCCTACGGCGACACCTCCACCCGTAGTTTCATGCTTCACAATTTTAATAAGGGTGGCAGAGACGAATGAGCCACTGTCTTCTCTCCCCTGCGGCAATTTCAGCGTCAGCGGCAGCAGTGGGGTTGTGGTGTGGTGGGTTTTTTTTTTCCCCCCAAAGCTGAGGGGGTTTAAGTTTCCCTCTAACAAGCAACACTTGTTCTGAGCCCTGTAATCAGTGGAGGAAGGAGGCGAGCACAAAAGTGGGCATCTAGCGAACGCCGCGGGATCCCTGTCAGCCGGGGACGGCAGCTGAAGGCTTTGAGGCGACTCTCAGCTGACATGGCAGCGGTGCTGTGGTGCCGCACGGCGTCTCATCGCTCGCCGTCTCGTCAGATGACAGTGGCGGTACCGGTGTGGGTGTCTGCTGAGGCAGTGGCTGATGATGAAGGGGGGGCCTCTGAAGATGCCTTTCACTCAAAAACTCTTTAAAGAGCTGAGAGATGAAAAAAAAAAACGCCAAAGCCAAAGCCTACATCCAGATCCGACTTAACAAGGTGTCATCTCCCATTTGCGACACGCTCGCTTGAGTGGCAACAGGTGGAGACAAGCTGCCGGCTTGGATGAAGGAAAGAGAGACACAAAAATCGCAAATGCTGCTCCAGTTACTGAACTTCACATTTGAAAAGTACAGAATATTTTCTCTCTTCACAGTGTGAGGGAGAGATTTAAGGAATGTGCCCTTCCCCCCTCCAACAGCAAACAACAAAATGTTATTTATATATATTTATGACAGGATGATCTATACTAATTAACAGGGATGATGGAGGAATCTAATTTTTTTCCCCCAACGCACTTTTCACACAATCACATTAACTTTATTTTTCTTCATAAGCTTAAAACGCAATCAAGTCTTTTTGTTTACCCAGAAATGGTATTGCTGTTGTCCCTGCTGCTCATTAAATTCAGATTTAAACAACGATGCACAATATATCCTAACATCATACCTGAGGGCAATTTTAGTTCGACTCTGGAATGGAGCACATATCTACACAGCAACAGCTGACAAAACACCTTCACGTTTGGCAGAGGTGGATGGTCACCACAGGCAGAAATGTTGTGATTATATGGGACTGTGCGTGAGTGCACTCCAGCCCACAGAACCTCCTCAAGCATGAGGTAATTTTTTTTTTCTTAAGTTGGCTTCCTTGTTGCCAATGGCTCCCACTTAGTAATTTCCTGTCACGAGAGCCTGGGCTGCTGCTGATGAGGAGATGGAGGGGTGTCATGGCCACAGCACTTTGCTTTTGACACCTGAATTGCAGTGGCCTTTGTCACATCTCCTTTTAATGCCACCTGTCACCAGGGTGGCTGCAACCACGGCTTTGACCTTTCAGTACGGGTGAAAAATGCTTTTGGGGCGAGCAGGGAAACTGTTTCCAGACTTGTGTTTTTTTGGCTGTTTTCATACTTTTTTGTGCTGGTTTGATGTCAGAGACGATCGTCTGACTCATCAGGGGGGGAAAGTGCTGGATAAATGTTTATAGTTTCAAAGGCCTTTCACTCAGCTCTGGTGTTGGTTGGGGTGTGTGTGGTGTTGTGGGGTGTGTGTGGTGTTGGGGTGTGTGTGCGGTGTTGGGGTATTGGGGTGTGTGCGCGGCTTGCTGCAATCTGTTTTGACACGTGGGCTGACTTTACAGCACGCTAAGCGGCTCATCGCTCTTTCCCTGCCACCGCTGCCGAGCAGGTGTGTGTGTGTGTGTGTGTGTCGGTGTGTGTGTTTGTCGGTGTGTGTGTGTCTGTGTGTGTGTTTGTCGGTGTGTGTGTGTGTGTCAGTGTGTGTGCCAGTGTGTGTGTCACTTCAGAGGTTGTGGCTGTCCATCAGTCTTACGGTCGTGAAGACTCCAAAAGCGAGTATTATTAACATCCCTGCAAATACGCCCGCCGCTATCAGCAAAAGAGGAAAACACGGTCCGAGTTACAGGTTGCGCGGAAAAAAAAAAAGTCAGGGGAAGTCAAAAGTTTTCCTGACTGGTAGTAGAACAAAACCGCAACACCTGTTCAATCTCAATGCCCCGTGGAGCAGCGCCACAGGATCCGGAGCCCCAGCGATAAATAATAAATAAATCCTTGTTCAGGCCGGTAGCCCCAAGCACCTCTATGGCTCCCACACAATTACTCTCTCATAATGGAGGACCACAGGCTCTGTGGCTGTTTGCTGAGCACGAGCGGCGGTGGAATGTGCTGCACAGCAAACCAGGCATTACAGTGAAAGGTCACACCTCCTCCTCCTCCTCCTCCTTCTCCACACAGCCTCCATCACAGCGGCCACTTTCAGCACCATGGATAGGGACCACAATGCCTGTGGCAAAAGCTGCCCACAGAAGTCCATCTCCATTTGTCCCCTTTGTGTGTGTGTTTGTGTGTGTGTGTTTCTTGTGTCCATGTGTGTGTGTGTGTCCATGTGTGTGTGTTTTGGGGGGTGTGTGTGTGTTTGTCTGTGTATCTGTGTGTGTGTGTATGTCTGTCCGTGTGTGTGTGTGTGTATGTGTGTGTGTATGTGTGTGTGTGTATGTGTGTGTGTGTGTATGTGTGTGTGGTGGCATGTCTGGCCTATTAGCGTCTGCCTGTAGGCGAAGCATTCAGCCCGTCCTGGCTCCCTGCTCCTCTGCCTCAGAGAGGCCATTTCTAATAAGGTGAATTAAAGTGTGTGTGTGGCAGGGTGGTGGTGGTGGTGTGTGTGTGTGTGGATGAAAGGGGAAGAGCAGATAAGACTCACACTGAGCTGATACCCAGGCGATATTAAAAGCAGTGCAGTCAGAATGACTGGTTGGCATGAGCCGAGCTTCTGTCGTTCTGACCTTAAGACCGTCCAGAAGTGCTGAGCCGCCGAGTTCCGTCCGCGGGATCAGAACGGCGGAGGTGGAGAGGCGGAGAGGGGGCTGAAAAGCACTTTTATAGGACTCCCGGAGTTTAATATTTGACGGCCAGCAGTTCATCACCTGCCTTGCTGATGTGAAGGGCCGGCCAGGAGAGGGAGAGAAAGAGAAAGAGTATTGCCGATATGAATTTTTTATTTGATAGTTTTATATGAGATTGCTTTCTGAGGGAGACGCCGTATCAACCTGCAGATGGTCTGCATGGAAAGTGAGAAAAAAAAGGCAAAGGCGTGCACACACACACACACACACCCACGGTTTCTTTCTCACTTGTACACACACCGTTCCTTTCCTTTTACACACACACCTCCAGTTTGCCTTCGGGCTTGGCCATAAATCATGAGCGTGCATGGCTATGAAAGTCTGGCCATGGCGTTCGGGGTATGTGGGGGGGAGGAAAGGGGGGGGCGCAATAAATGGTTGTCCGACCCGACTCCATCACGTCAAGGACGAGTGACCGCCACGAGTGTCTCACACACAAACACACACAGACAGACACACACACACACACACACACACACACACACAGGACACGTGGTAGCCTGCTGCCACCACCACCAGCATCCAGCTTCACCCCTCATCAATCCCCCTCCTTGGGTCTTTAAGGATACCTCCACCCCCAATCCCCACCCCAATACCACTCCACCCCACTAGTATTTCCCTATTTCACTGCCAGGCTGTCGCTCCGTTTAGGCGGAGAAATATGGCGGGGCCTTCTGGCTCGTGTCCGTGCTGAGCTCAGGATTTATGCTCGGCTGCCCAGGCCGCCTCCTCGCCACACAACTTACGGCGAGACTTTGTTCCACTCCCCTAGCTCTCTCGCTGCTCACCACACGCCGCTCGCTCGCACTGGGCTCCGGCTCCAACAGAGGGAGAAGAACAACTGCTCTGTGTTTTTCTGATTGTCCCTCTCAGGAGACGACCAACCAGATGGATGCTGCAACATCTCATCCAAGTTGGGTTTGTCATACGGGCGCAGTGTCTTTCTGCCTTATTTGTTCACAGCAGTTTTTTTTTTTCTCTTTTGCCCCATTCTTTTCTTGTGCCGTCAGTTGTCAGGAGCACTGGAGGTTTGAAACCCGTGATGCAATGCGAGGAAAGAGACTAACAGGTCTCGGGATGCACTCCTGGCCCTGTGAAGCATCTCCTGAGATGCTGAACGCAGCAGGGTGACAGCGTTTCTGAAACAAAGCTCTGAGCTTTGTTCAAGAGAGAGAGAGAGAGAGAGAGAAAAAAGGCATATTCTTTGGGCTGTTGTGGGAATTTTCTGCTCCAATCACACAACACTTTGCCTTTTGTTTTCATGTGGGTTTTTTTTTTTGTTCGTTTTTAGTGGTGTTTTTGTGCTTGGTGCCACCTAAAGCTGCAGTCAGCGATTCATCTTTGAACATTTAACATACAAAGAGCCCCTTAAACGCGCAAAATGCAGTCCCCAATCCGCCGGCATCCAGAGAGAGGAGAGAGGAGCCAAAGCGCACCTTTCAGGACGCATCAGCGGAAACAAGCCCTGATACAAAACCCATTTCCAATTAGGGCGCCACCATCAACAGCCAATTACGGGCCGGCCCGGAGCCTAGCGCTGCCTGCCCAATCTCTTACCCCCATTACCCAGCCTGATCACGGGGGCTCCTATGAAGAGCACAGGTCCGGTGCAGGAGGGGGGAGGAGTGTGTGTGTGTGTGTGTGTGTGTGTGTGTGTGTGTGTGTGGGGAGGGGGGTGGTTGGATAGGAAATAGAAGAATTAGGGGATGGTAGAGAAGCCATTAGGGCAGAGAAATTACCTCCCACACAGGGCTTCGGGCAGAGGTGTCAAGAGCTGTGTGTGTGTGTGTGTGTGTGTGTGTGTGTGTGTGTGTGTGTGTGTGTGTGTGTGTGTGTGTGTGTGGCTGGGGAGCAAGGGGATGCAAATGAGCGTAGTGTGCCTGCAGTCCAACAGAAACGTCCTTGGAGGTGGAGACTGGGGGGGGCCTCAAGGTTGGCCAAATTATGCTGACAAAAAAAAAAAAAAAAAGAAAAACCTCCTTTTCAGTGCTTTGGCAAGGACCAGCAGAAATGGGAGCGCACTCCGCTGGTTCCTCAGCTACAATAGTAAGAAGACATTCAGCCAGTATTTTATTACCTGTAATGGCATGGAAGGCATCAAACACAGTCATGGCCCTTTTCCATCCTGTCTCACTGAAAAACTTTCATATCTGACTTCTGACTTCAATCTGTGCTCAGTTCCAAGTGAAAAGCTTGCAGTGGGATGAAACCCGTTCGCGTACACGGGCACAGAGTGTACTCAGAGAAAGTTAGGAGGGAGGAAAGAGGTGACGGATTTCATGTGATTGGAGAAGAGGGTAGTTTGCTTTTAGGTTTGGAAAAGTTTCACAACCACTCTGAACACTCTGTACAACTGCAAGTCTGAGTACCTTGAAGTAACTAATGAGTTTTGATAGTCTGTTTTCTACTAATGAGTTTACTTTTCCCTCACACTCTTGAAACAGCATATTAAGAAAGCTGTCAGCAAAGTAACTGGAGAATATTTGCACGAAGACAATATAAATAAAAAAATAGTGGGTACTTGAAATATATAAAAAAAGATCAAACATGATATTTTGCCTCAGTAATTAGGTTAGCTTAATTGGCTGAGCTTATTTAGCTGAAATAAAAAAGTGCTAGCTTTGAGTCAGCACTAGCTTCCAAACAAATCTTACAGGCCCAATTTGAACAGTCGTGACTGGTGAAATTGTACAATTGTTAACTTAAGCATTACGCATTTCCATCAAATCATATCCAATACATGATACAGATTTGCAATAACATTGCTTTAATTGGATGGTGCTGGCAGAAGGAATAATGGCAGTACTGACAAATACTGTGCACAGATAATTATTCTCCCAATGACACTGGTAATTAAGAAAAGCTACGTTTTAAAAGAGATCCAAGCTCATTCTTCTCTTCTTTTGCTTCTTTAACATGCGCATATTTTATAAAAAAAAATGAGGTTTCATTTTGAGCCCAAAAGAAACCTGCTTTACCCTCATTATGAAGCTAGCCACTTGTGAAGAGCCAGCAGGGTTTGGCTCTGTAGTCTAATATGTGGGCTTGTTTAGACAGGCTGCTTAGAGGTGGGCAAGACGATACGAAGCAAGCCGACACATCCACCTTCACCGTGTCTGTCTTTTGTATCTGCAAACCCTCAAAGAGATGGCCACTATCTTATTAAACCCACGCACACACACTGTTACATATACACACGGTCACACACACACACGTGCGCACGCGCACACACACACACGCACACGCACACACAGTATGTGGCCAATTTCAAAATACATCCATGTACATAGGCCCCCAGTCGTTGGTCCCACTTGGTGAATCACAGACAGAGTGACATAAGCAGCGACCCAAATGCAGCCCTTTTCTCACACAGGTGGTCGTGAGCATTCAAAGAAATCCACATGGCTGAAACGTCTGCTCGAAATTAAATGGTTGCTCCTTTCTCTGAAAGACTGTCTGGTCAGTTTTTTTCAGAGTGCGAACCTTTCTAGCCTTCACACAGGGGCCTGCCAGAGCACATCGCTGTGGGTGGAAACAAGGTCCGACATGAACATATGGTCACTGCAGCTACGCAGGTGTGTGTGTGTGTGTGTGTGTGTGTGTGTGTGTGTGTGTGTGTGTGAGTGTGTGTGTGTATGTGTGTGTTAGGGTGGGGGGGGGTAGGGACAAAGAGAGGGGCCTCGGAGATGAACCAGAGGTGCAAACCTCACTTCCAAATCGATTGCGGTGCCGTGCCGTACAGCACAAGAGCACACAGGTAATGATTCTTAATAGGAAACACGTGTTTGAGGGGGGGTGAGTTGGGGGGGCGGTGGGGGGGTTGGCGATGGCCAGCGGAGCGTCTAATGGAGAGAGGTCCCCGGTGGCTGGGGCAGCCTGTCGATCTGCCTGATTAGAAGTGATGGGCCGGGGCGCGCGGGTGCGGGCGAGGGACGAGGGGCGCGGGGGCGGGTGAGGAACGAGGAGCGTGGGTGCCTCACAGCCGTCCCTCCGCCAGCCCTCCTGCCGGGCTCCATGGCAACTGCAGCACTCCTGCGCGTTATTCAATTTCTCCCCTTTAATGACCAATAACAGATTTTGAATTAGTCTGCCAGTTTCCATTTGATTTCACTGCAAATTGCTGGGGATTTTTTTTTTCAGACTTCTAATGCATGACACGGGAGGTGCTGCACACACACACACACACACACACACACACACACACACACACACACACACAATAAAAAATCTGCCAAAAGGATAGTTTGACAAAGTGTCCCCTGATTCCCCAGCACCTGAAGAATGAGACGGGGAGGAGATGCACCTGCCAAAACAATCCCCAGCCACCATTTCTTACAAATGACGCAGACAAAAAGCACAGATGGCAAAATGGTGGTGTTTTTTTTTTTTTCGCTGTTTCCTGCCAGAGCACTTCAAAGAGAAAAACACTCCTGTCATGCAATTTAGTCAGTATGTCAAACACTCCCTGCACTGAGTCAGCGAAGTCCAAGTCCGTCTGCGAGATGGTGGACGAACATTTGGACTTGTTTACAAACAGGAACCCCGGACTCCTGACTCCAACAACAACACAGGGAAAAAATGCCATCTAAGCGTCTTTGTGCAGACACATGGGGAAATGTTTAGTTGACCATATACACTACAGAATACAATAAAAACATAAAAATAACAAATAACAAAATGGATCAAAGTCAAAAGAAGGGGACATAAAGAAGAGGGCAAAAGGGAAACAAACACTGAAGCACAAAGGCACAAAGAAAGAAGAGGAAATATAAGTGTATATATGTGTGTGTGTGTGTGTGCATGTGAGTGCACGCAGGGGTGCGTGAGTGTGTTTGTGTGTGTAGGGGGCTAAGAATGAATTGACAGGGGGTTGGGGGTGGTGGTGAATTCAATTCAATGAGAAAATGAGAAAAGCAAGAGAGAGAGGAAAGGAGAAGAGGGAGGAGGACAGAGAGCGAAAGAGAAAGAGAGACAGAGAGAGAGCGAGAGAGACAGAGTGTGAGAGAGAGAGAGAGAGAGAGAGAGAAAGCATGAGTGTGCTTGTGTATGTATGTGCGTGTATATATATGTCTGTGTGTGTGCGCGAGTGTGTGTGTGTGTGTGTGAAGGAGAGCCAGAGCAGTGTGTGTGTTATTGGGGAGCAGCTGGGAGCGGTGATGTGATGGTGTGTGTCGGGAGGGCTGGCCGGCGTGCGGAGCTAATGAAAGGCACCGGCGTGGGCCCCCAGGGGCACCGCACAGGGTGGACCACACCGGCCCCTCCAACCCCTCCATACCCCGCCAGCCCCGCCAGGCCCCGCACAGACACGGCCAGTAAAGAACACCTGTGACAGCTTTTGATTTATGACACGCTCCTTCGCCCTTCGTGTGTGTGTGTGTGTGTGTGTGTGTGTGTGTGTGTGTGTGGAGGTGTGTTTTTTAGCCCTGCAGGTGGTGTGG
>CM059269.1:9989911-9992411 GCA_030347295.1 Setipinna tenuifilis
ATACTACTCCAAAGTACAGTAGTCCAAAGTACCATGTCTAAAATATAGGTGATTACTAGGGCTGACGGCAAACAATCGATTAGTCGTTGGTCGACCAAAAAAATATTAGCCGACTAAAATTCTATTGGTCGATTGGTCGGAGGGAAAAAAAACGCGTCTTTTCGAAGGGCTGAAGGGCTTTTAATTTGACGAGTATGATAGAGGAAGTCGTCTTGCCAGTAATTTACTGTTGGCATTTTCTTGACGGCATACACCATGGGCCCTATTTTGCCGCAGCGCATTGTGCATTCGCAACATGCGCATGCTGTCATTGCTATTCTGTGCCAGCGCAATGTTCATTTTTTCAAGCAAAAAATCACGTTGTCTAGATAGCAGATGACATTGCGCCGTGACGGGCGGTCAGCGAAAAGAAGAGGTGTGGTCTGGCGCAAAGCGCACCAGATGCTATTATGAGGACGTATAAACCATTTGCGCTTTTGATTAATAAAAAGGTGCTTTTTCGTCACTGGCGCATTGTTGAAAAGCTATTTTAGAGGCGCACAACGCTTTGAACCCCGATGTACCTGCTGCTGCGCCAGAGAGGCGAGCTGAACTGGCAGAAAAGTTGCAACATGTATAGCCTGTATAGCTATGTATTTGTATGTTTTAGTAAGCAAACATGCACAAATAATGAGAATATAGCAATGTTGTGCAGTTTATAGCAATGTTCTGCCGTTTATTTACAATTTCTTTTGTCGTTTTAAATAAACAGCGGTTGCAATGTTCTGCAGTTTATTTACGATTTATTTTGTCGTTTTAAATAAACAGCGTGGCAAGTTGTAAGAAATAATATGGACAAATCATCAAAAAGAAAACTAGTGGACTAATGGTTTGATGGACCTATACCTTCCGTTTATTTTTGATGTTTCCTTTGAGTTTAAGGCTTTGTTTCCCGTCTTCTAACGTTGTTGTACCGCTTTCGGCGCACAGCGCGTTGAACCCCGATGTACCTGCTGCTGCCGCAGAGAGGCGAGCTGAACTGGCAGAAAAGTTGCAACGTATATAGCCCGTATAGCCATGTATTTTTATGTTTTAATAAGCAAACAGGCACAAATAATAAGAGTATAGCAATGTTTTGCAGTTTATAGCAATGTTCTGCAGTTTCTTTTGTCTTTTAAATAAACAGCGATTGCAATGCTCTGCAGTTTATTTAATTAACAGCGTGGCAAGTTGTAAGAAATGAAATGGACTAATCATCAAAAAGAAAACTAGTGGACTAATGGTTTAATGGACCTCCACCTTTTATTTTTGATGTTTCCTTTGAGTTTAAAGCTTTTGTTTAACGTCTTCTAACGTTGCCGCTTTGAGCACTGTTCGAAAGTTCTCTTCTTGCCAAAGGAGGACACAATTTGTTCTTTATGGCTTTATCCAGGCCTTTAACATCATCTCCGGGCTTCATAAACCCCGCCATACTGGAAAACTGGTTTGACACGCTAACTAGCAATTGCAAACTACCAAAGCAATAGCAAGGTGCATCACGCGCGGTGATATTGCGTGCCAGGAGTGCCAGGAGTACTACTCGAGCAACCAACGTCTCTTATTGGCCAAGACAACCAAGGCCCGCCCCGTCCTATTTCTGATTGGATTGAAGGGTTGCGATGCGCTTTACATGGTCTGCAGCACACAGCAAATGGAGCGGGGAAAGGGATTTTTCGTAACGTGGATCTGCGTTCTTTGATGGGATGGGGAAAGCTTTTTTTTTTTTTTTTTTTTTAACAGAGCCACGCTACGCCGGATTTCCGGCGCGGCGCCGGACTGCTATCACCCCTGAACTATGTGTGAATGTTGAAAGTGCACAGTAGGGAATGTTAATATTGGGTTTCCTTCATGTTTAACTCAAACGAACCAATACCAACAACATGTGACTTAAGTAGCATCCCTTTTCACTGTGGCATGCATGCAATGAACCACGTTAGCAAGATGGTGTCTCCACACTTGAGGCTAAAAATGTGGTGAATTGAAAAGAGATGGGATCACATGTTGGGACATGGACAACATGTTCAGAGGCATGCTCTCTTCATCTAAGCCTGCTATGGTTCCAAAACGCCTTCAGTGGGCATGTTTAGTGTTATATGACTTTAAATGGGTGCAGATGGGATTTTACAGGTTTGTCCTACAGTGTTAGCAAACAGCAAAATAAAAGGTTCTTCAAAGTCTGTATGTAGCGCCTACGCCTTTATTGCCATGCTAGCCTCACACCTGCTCCCTTTTATTTCTTTTATGAGGGACAGACAAAAAAAAAAAAGTCCAAAAGTCCATCGTCCAGTTCATGTGATAAATAATGACGGAACCTTCAGTGGAAGTTCTTGATGCAGCGCCAATACTGGCTTAAATGTTCTAGAACAAAAGTAAATCATAATGCATCCCACAGTTCCATAGAAAGGCGGACCCTTTCTCATAGGGCTGTGCATGCATGAGAAATTAAACAAGGGGTTGAAGCCAACTTTAATAACATGTTATT
>CM059269.1:9997411-10022411 GCA_030347295.1 Setipinna tenuifilis
TCTGCCATTGCATCTATTTAGTCAAGTTTGTTTTTCTCCTATTTGTCATCTTATCCAGCTGTCATCAAAATGATACCGTTTCAAACAAATAACATACAGGCCAGTAGCACCACCTTGTGGATACATTCTGTAATGACAACTCAATATAGCGCTTGGTGCTTTTGAAACCAAAGCTTCTGGGAACATATTCAAATAGGTTTCTTCCCCTCCAATAAAGACATATTAATCTTTAACAATAAATCAGCATGAAAGCAAAGACTTTCAAAATCAACAGTGTTAACATTTAGTAGCTTGTTGATGTGTGTATTTTGTGGGGTTGTGGTATTGCAATGGCCACCCTAGACATTTAATGAAACAGAGACACACAGTGCCACTGTCTGCACCAGGGAGTCAGGATTTGGCTAGTTAGCTTCAGCCGAGTATAAAGGCACTTCCTTCCAGAAATTTACCCGGCACCATTTCCCCCATGCTGATTGGTGGGTGGGTGCTCCATGAGTTTAATGTTGG
This sequence comes from Setipinna tenuifilis, assembly GCA_030347295.1. Lineage (NCBI taxonomy): Eukaryota > Metazoa > Chordata > Actinopteri > Clupeiformes > Engraulidae > Setipinna > Setipinna tenuifilis. Next base: position 9,997,919 of record CM059269.1, read on the forward strand.
GCACAAGTTCTCTCGCGCATGCATATTGGAGTCATTTCTAAACATCCAATGCCCTTCCTCAATGTTGCGGTCTGCTCTACCTTATGTCAAGCAGTAAAGAGGCACTTAAATAGTGGCCTTACCCTAGAAATGAACTCCATAAAACTGTATTGTGAAACTTTGGTTCAACTTTGACTGAATTCAGTAGCCTAGTATTTCCCACTAAAATGAATGGGGGTGGGACTTCCTGACTATCTCCAGTTTTTGTAATTCCTCCATGGTCTGCACTGCTACAGACCTTGACACTTCACCGTAGCAGAATACCCACTGTTGACAGGGACATGTCACCAGCCCACAGCCCAAGAGGGTACAAACTCCATGGTGCCAGCAGTGAGCGAAACTATAGCAAAACATTTAATGCGTTTCTCCTGTCAGGGAAAACTGAACTCTTGCTAATTAGCCTGCTCCACAGTCACAATATCAACTTAAAATCACCTACACGTCTCTGACTCAGCTGGTCATCAGTTGTGATTGGCATACTTCTGGCAACCATGATCTATCTTTCCCTGCCTACAATATATACGTCTTTTGGTTGTGTCGCTAATATGCACTAAACAACACAAGAAAAAAAATCAGGCTGTGTCTGTCAAATTGTCACCCAACATTTCATACCAAGGACTCTGATGAAGATGCAGTAGCATTGAAACGTTAGTCGCTTTGTATGGTAATTAAAATTGAAGTTTACATCTGTGTTGCTCTAAATTGTTACCTTTTCTATCAAGTCTGTCTCACATCATTCATCCACCAGATGTTTACAGAAGCGCAGTGGATCTACTCCTTTTTGAATTTTATACCAACCACCAACCAATTATCATTCTTCTGCATCACTGCTATGCCCTCCCACCATGCCTGCCAGCTTGCACAACTTAGTGACAACTTAGGGTAAGAGGGTAAGAAGCAGCACATATGGTTTTCAATCAACCAAAAAGGTCCCCAACAACTCCCCTGCTTATGGACCTTCACTGGCTACCCATGGCCACCATGTCACTAATACACCCCCGCAAAAAATGTCCTCTGGGTCTCCGTCCTCCATATTATCCCTGAGCACCCTGATAAAGGCTTCTGGCTTTATCCCGATCTACGCGTCTCCTCCTACTGTATTGACATCTCTTAGCACAAGCTAGTCACAGTTGTGACTGTTCTTTCAATGGGCGTAAAAAGCCATCAACTGCTACCGTTGTTCCTCTCCATCTTCAAGGGGCTCTCGAGGATGCTTCTCTTTGAAGAACTCCTCACATCTTCACGACACCCCAACATCCTGAGATGCACCCCTCATTTACGTCTCCACTAGTTCATCATTTCACTGCTAGATCTCCAAGGGCTCTGGGGCTTAAGTGTAAGTGTTGCTCCTCACTTGTGGGTTGCTTAAATTAAACCTTCTGCTGAGTGCAATGTAATGTAATGTAATGAAATGTAAGAGATGCCAAATTACCTGTGATTTTACTCTCTGACATACAGCATTGCAAGTCATTGTTCACATTACAAATGGCAATGCTAAAAGTGCATTGACAGTTAACAATCAACAATTACATGATCCTAATCTTGTTAAACACTCAGGACTCAGAAGAGAGTGCACTCAATGTCAGGTCACAGCATCAAAGAAAGTGTTTACTGCCCCCTTGTGGCATATTTTGATATCACAACTTCAACTGAAATGCCCCATCAAGATATTATGTCACCCAGTGGCGGATTCATGGCAACAGTGACAAATTTATAGCCCATGGGAACACATAACAGGAAGGAACTTCAATAGGCCTTTTTGCACCACAACATTTCCACCCAAACGACTATAGACCTCAAGTTTCACACTATTCTTCACCCCTTCACACATTCTGACTCATTCTTCCTCCAAAAGGGAGATTAGCATGGCCAAGTCCGCTTTCACCCTATTCCACCTCTTTGCCAAGGATGTGTTTTGAGCCTGCACTGCAGCATGCATTTACAGTGGGCTGGCTGAGGGATGGATGGCTGTTGAATGGAGAAAGAGAAAGAGAAGGCGTGAGGCCATACACACCTGTGTCTCCGATGGCGGTCAGCGCTGGGGGCTCTCAGCAGATGCAGTAGCCTGTGGAAGACAGACAGACAAAGACAAAGACAAAAGGGGTTAAGCCTACTGATGCTGCACAACACAACACATCATGCACTGTAGCAGCCCCCCATGCCTGCACTCAGTCTGAATGACTAGAACATGCACGCTGTAGAGTCCCAGGATGCCTAATGAGGAGTCAAAATAAACAGTGGTGTAGAGAATATGACAACCAGATTTAGAGTTCCCTCAAGCATGGTAGAGAAAGAAAGCCGTAACCCTCTCTGGCAACATTCTGCGGCTGTGAATAGCTTCTGACCACTAATCTTTGCGCTTGGGGATGCTGGGTTTTCCAAAAGGGCAGCCGGAAAAGGCTGTAATCCAGCACATCCCAGTCATGGGGCTCATTTCCCTTTCTGAAATACAGTCACGATGAGGCGATGAGGGTAAACGCATAATTTGACGCGTCGATCGCGCCGCAGACGAGGCCTGGGTTCGCAACCCACGGGAGGCACTTACACGTTCAAGTCCTGTAAAAACTCCCCAATAAAACACCGCGTAAAAAATGACATTTTAGTGGCTCGGGGAAACGGGAGCCACAGCATTTAAACTGCGGATCCAAGCCAGTGAGGAATGAACAGGCTAAACAGTGGGGAAGAGTAATGGAGGAAAAATGGGGTGAAGAGGAGTTGGTAGGATTATTTGGCTGCAAGAAATATGATTGTGTGATACTTTACACCAAACCTGCAGTCTCACTCTCCACCCACACCCTCAACCTGAAGAAAGGAAATATCTGGGCTCTGCTCTGCTCTGCTGTGCTGACTGACCATATTTTTGGTAGCTGGGCTTGGTCCAGAGCAGCCGCCCCACTCTCCACATCCAGGAAAGGGGGCTTTAGGGGGAGAGGAGAAGGAGAAAGTGAAGGAGGAGGAGGAGGAGGAGGAGGAGGAGAAGGAGGCGATTTCCAAGCGCTAACCTCTAGCTCACCCTCTGGCACTGGTCTGTGAGAGGACCACAAACAGCCACAACTAGCCAGCAGCCAGAGAGGGAGGCGGAGTGGGGCCAGAGAGAGAGAGAGAGAGAGGGAGAGAGAGAGAGGGAGAGAGAGAGAGATAGAGAAGGAGGGAAGGAGAGAGAGAAAGAGAGAGGGAAGGAGGGAAGGAGAGAGGGAGAGAGAGAGAGAGGGAGGGAGAAGGGGGGGTAGAGAGAGAGAGAGACGGGGGGAGGGAGGGAGAAAGAGAGAGAGGGAGAAAGAGGGGGGGGGGGGAGGGAGAAAAAGAGAGAGAGAAGAGAGAGGGGGTGTAGAGAGAGAGGGCGCGAGAGACAGAGTGCCTGGTCTAGGGGGGCACAAGCATGAGCTACCGGCTTTACGGGTGATGAGCAAAACAGCAGGCCTGTCAAAACCTTATCCGCCCAGCACTAACGACGAGCGCTGAGGTGGTGGAGCAGCCAAATGGACTCATTCTCTCGCAGGGTCATTCAAGGACACCTCTGTTTTGCAAGTCTTCTCCCACCAAACACACACACAAACAAAAACACACACGCACACAAAAACACACACTTAATCACAAACTTCATTGTCCTATTGTATCAATTTACAAAGAGGAGCTGCTACGTGAAGGGGGAGGGCGGGCAATTGTTTGCAGAGGTTAAGTACAGAGCAGCTGTTTTTTTGCGGACGTGGCAGAGCTCCAGCAGGCACTGGCAACTGGCAGAGGGTCACACCAACCGTCTCCATCACCCCGTGGGCCATACCAGCCAGTTGGCAGACACAGGCGTAGCTCCAAGCTACAGTACACCCATTTTATACATACATCCAGGCAGGCCATAGCAGCAGTGCAGTGTACCGTAGTAGTAGTCTCCCTGCTCTGTATTCATAGCTCTAGTACTGGTTCTATTACTGCCACTGATCAAAAGCACATCTTAGATATACATAGCAAAACAGAAATTCTTCTGTGCACAATCTTCCTTGAGTATTTAACACCAACCCCGAGTCTCATATGTCCAGTCAGATGCTGAAGGAGGGTCAAAGCAAAGTCAGTCAGTCAAACACGAGAGGAACAGAGAGGTAGACTTTCACTGACTTGCTCAATTACCGACAAATTGTAATGTACTGTAGGAAGCTCTCACTGCTCGAAACACTAAAATAACTGCGGTTCTCCTTCCCTCTCTTTTACCATCTCTCCCCCTCTCTTACCATCTCTCTCTCTTTCTCTCTCTCTCTCTCTCACACGCACACACACCATATGCAGCAGGAAGGCAATAAAATAAATACCCAAGACACAAGAGGAAATAGGGATTATTAAGTACCCAGTTGTACAGCACTGCAAAGCCCAGCAAAAATAATTGTTATGAGTAATGGCATTAACTCCACCTGACGTCAGGTTTGACCTTTCTGGAAGAGCTTACAGCGGGAGGAAAAATAGCTGCATTAAACTGCATTCTGGGTAAAGGTAGCCTGGCGCTGCAGGGATGGGAGAGTAGCCTGCTGTTGCCCAAAGTGACCACAGGGTGCCGCCATTACGCCATCTGTGAAACCGTGAGGGGAGGAGTGTTTGAGATTCACTTGTCCCATCTCCCACCCGCCCCTTCCCAATCCGCCTCCCCACGGACGTCTAGCCAACACACAGCAAAGATTTGTTTGCTTTGGCATCACTCGAAAGTCGAGAGACAAAAGTCAGACTTAATTTACAAGCTAAAAATCGATTTCCCTCTGTGACCCTCTAAGAAAACATGCAGAGAGGTCACATTCCTGCAAAGTGCTTAACGCATGGCAAAACAAAGTGGCCTTTGGCTGCTATGACAACCCTGGTGTTATGCTGGGAGGTCCGGCGCAGGGCCCAGGGCACGGGGCCAGAGGGGGGGGGGGGGGGGGTGCGCGCTGATGAGGATGAGGGGGTCGCATTTATTTCCACTCGCGTACACTTGGAGTCGGTATGGTGAGGCCAACGAGAGCCTCCAGGGCAGCCAATGGCACAGGGGCTCAGCACACTTAGAGAGGAGAGAGAGAGAGAGAGAGAGAGAGAGAGAGAGAGAGAGATGGGGAGAGAGAGAGGGGGAGAGAGAGAGGGTGGGGGGGCAGTGGCAGAAAGAGGGGAAATTTCCATTGTGGTAAAGTACTGTGGCCAAACTAATGTCTGGGGCCAGAAGAGAGGACTGTGGTGTGTGTGTGTGTTTGCGCGCGCTCGTGTGTGTGTGTGTGTGTGTGTGTGCGTACCAGACACAAACAATCAAGTTTGAAATGACAGTTGTGTAAACACGGAAATGAACAAACAACCTCCTGACTGGCTTGTTTTGACTGCGGCGGGCCACCAAGAGGCGGTGTGTGCAGGTCTGCCCCATGGAGGTGGGCCCGTGCAGAGACCACTCAGCACAGTGAGAGTGCTGTGCTCAGCTAGCGGTGCTGAAGAGGTGCTAATTGCACATATAGCTTCACTTGCTAGCTTCAGCGCGGAGCCCACCGTGGGGGTGTCACTCGCTCCGTTACTGGGAGGGAAATAATGAGGCTCTCCTCCACCCCGTCATCTCCATCTCCCCCGCTCCAATTACGGAGGTTAAATCACCCACATTTTCCTCCTCCATGATCATCAACACCTTTTCTTATCTATGGCGGTGCCAAGCGTTAAGACTTATGTGCTTGTTATGCTAAGTGGTGTAAAAGTGACAGTGCCAGCGAGGAGGAGGGAAGTAGGCCTAAAAAGGCGTCCAGCGTTGAGAGAATGACTTAATCGGTGCTTTCACGGGAAATACCCAGCCAGGGCCAAGATGTAAACAACAATGCTCCTGTGCTCAAACAGTGCAGGAATGCAATAACCCGAGCCATAAATCACACAGTCAGATGGCACTGATAGTACAGAGACAGAAAGAAAACATGGACACACACACACACACACACAGACACACACACGCAGACACACAGACACACGCAGACACACACACACACACACACACACACGCAGACACACACACACGCAGACACACACAGACAAACACATGCAGACACACACAGACACACACCCTGCCAGCACAAAGGCTCTGTCTGTGTGGCATCATAGACACTTTCTCAGCGGGAAAGAAGGCCTTTATCTCCCAGTTGAAAGCGGCGGTAAATCACCTATAATGTCTGCACATATCTCTCTCACACCAGGGGCGTAGCCAGAAATCATGGAATGGGGGAGCCCAGAAAAAGAAAAATCATCGGGTGGGCCTAGCCCAAAACCCATAGGTTATTTTTCATTACTAAAACAGTCAATCGAACTTGTCGAGCCTTCTGATTGGGTGGGCCTGACTGACAAGTGGGTGGGCACAGGCCTACGCAAGTCCACCCGCGGCTACACTCATGTCTCACACACTCTCTCTGCTGCATGACTGTGCCCTACACCCATCCACTACTCCAGGTGCAGTTCTGCGTATGTACTGGTGGGGGCAGTAGCGCTCCTGGCGTGAGGCTGCGGAGTGTGAGTCTGAATATGAGGTGGCTGGGCTGGGGAGGGTGAGTCGGACGGCTCTCGTAGCCCAGATTGGAGGGCAGGAGTGGGGTGGGGTGGGGAGGGGTGGGTGGGTGGGTGTACTGGGGTGGTTGAGGGGTCGCAGTGGTGGCAGGAGATGCCCGCGAGGAAGGAGAGAAGGAAGAAGGGAAGGAGCGAAGGAGAGGAGGAAGAAGGAAGGGAGGGAAGGAGGGAGGCAGGGCAGAACAGTGGGCAGCTCACTCAGTCACTCATCAGCGACAGGAAAAGACCCTTGTCTTGGGGGCGAGACAAACTCCCTGCAGAATGAGGGATGACCGTGGCCTGAACGGACAAGGAAAAAAACAAAAAAACAAGATGCAGTGTTCCACACCCTCCCCTTACCCTCACATCCCCACCACCCTCACACCCCCACACCCTCCCCCTACCCCCACACTCCCACAACCTCACACCCCCACCAGCCTCCCTTTACCCCCCCACCCCCACACCCCCACACCCTCACATCCCCACCATCCTCACACCCCCACCTCCCCCTACCCCCACACACTCACACCCCCACCACCCTCCCTTTACCCCCACACCCTCACACCTGCACCAACCCACCCAGCCCAAAGCAATCAGGCCCTGACTGTGCTGTTCTCTCAAAGCTGGGACCAACTGCCAAGACAAGGGGAAAGGAAAAAGAGAAGAAAAAAAAACTGACTCAAACCTGACTGTGTGTGAGAGAGTGTGTGTGTGTGCGTGTGTGTGTGTGTGCGTGTGTGTGTGTGCGTGTGTGTGTGCGCACGTGCGTATGTGTCTGCGTCTGTGAGCACCAAGCTGTGAGAGTGGGATCGTCTCCAAAAGAAATGCAATCCTTTTGGTTCCAACATGGCCAAGTTGGACACACACACGCCACACGCACGCACACACGCACACACCGACACGCACACGACACGCACTCACAGACACGCACACACAGACACGCATACACAGACACGCACGCACAGACACGCACGCACAGACACGCACGCACACAAATCAGATACACGAGGCAGAAATTATCGTGCCTGCCCCGGGTGTCAACTTCCATCAGGAAGAGGCTGGTACAATATTAAATGAAATAAGTTGCCTGGCCACTACTCTCTCTCTCTCTCTCTCTCCCTCTCTCTTTCAGCCTCCACCGGATCTCTGCTCTTGCCCCCCCTTTACTCCCCGTAAGCCACCCAGCGTCCTCCCCTCTCAGGCTCCTAGTCGCAGTCGGAATGCAGAGGGTTAAATATTTAGTACTACAGTGAGAGCTTGGTCCTGTGGGGAGTTAACATCACTAAACACACAGCAGCCACACAGTTGCAAACTTCTCCACGCCATGGACAGTTAAGGGAACAGAGGAAGGCCAACAGCATTCACATCATTCAAACTGACCTCACACAAAGAGCCGCCAGACTACACACATGTGCGTTTGCCCACGGCGACTCACACCTACACAGACGGGTGCTTGTTTAAGGGCTTGCGGTTGCGGTTACTGCTGCGTCCAGAGGACATTGCTGGGTAGGCTGGCACCTCTACCGTCAGGGCTGAGGTAAGTGTTTGGGAGGCAATAATAACGGGGGGGGGGGGGGGAACATGTCCCCACAGCCACACAGGAGATGAGATGGCGGTGGTGGTGGTGGTGGTGGAATGGGGTTTACAGGCGAGGACTGATCGCTGCACTCGTTTAACTCCGAGCAGCTGGGCACTGGGCAGGCTGGAGAACACTGAAGCTCTTTATCACGAGCCTGTTAGCCACCCCGATCACAACAAGGTCATACAGATGGAAACAGCAAGAAGTGTGTGGGAGGGGCTGGAAATGGAAATATTGTGTGTGTGTGATGTGTGTGGGTGGGTGTGTTTGCACGAGGTTGAACTGCCGGCATGTGTGAGGGTGGACTGGGTGATTAGATGGGGGCGGGGGGAGGGAGGTGGGGTGAGTGGAGAATGGAGACCCCATCACCCCTGTCAACCCCGACTCCACCCCCACCCACTCCCACTTCTGCCCTTTGATGGCTGCCAAAATCACAGTGTCTCTGGCACTGCTGTCCCCTCCTTGGCTTCTGCAGTCTCTTCAAAGCCCATCGACCCACACACACTCAGAGAAGACCCATATGGCTAGTGTGTGTGTGTGTGTGTGTGAGCATGTGTGTGAGCGTGTGTGTGTGGTGTGTGTATGTGTGTATGTGTGTGTGTGTGTGTGTGTGTGTGTGTATGTGTATGTGTGTGTATGTGTATGTGTATGTGTGTGTATGTGTGTGTGTATGTGTGTGTGTATGTGTGTGTGTATGTGTGAGCGTGTGTGGTGTGTGTATGTGTGTCAGTGTGTGAGTGTGTATGTGTGTCAGTGTGTGAGTGTGTGTGTATGTCCGTGTGTGTGTGTGTGTGTGTGTATATGTTTGTGTGGTGTGTGGTGTGTGTGTGTGTGTGTGTGTGTGTGTGTGTGGGAGGAGGCCGGGCTACTCTCTGTGTGCCACCGAGGGCTGGCCGCAGGAACAATGCCCCGCTCTGTGTGCCTGCGGAAACAACAGGGGAGGAGGCCCTCTGGTGAGCCCGGCCCAAAGCGTCTGGCCCTCACACAAGCTGGCTGTCCGGAGGGGGGTGGGGGTGGGGGAAAGGGAGAAAGACCTCCAGGGCAGAGGTGAGGACGCCTGGTCATACACACAGACAGAGCCTCAGAACAGGGCCTGGACATCCAGAGCCTAGCGGTCATCTGGGACTCTCCTTCTCTGTCTCCGTCCCTCTCCTTCCCTCTTCCCTCTCTCTCTCTCTCTCTCTTTTCACCTTGCTGTGCTCCAGTCTGCATCCTTGTAGGGAGTGATGCAGCAAGAGAGAGAGAGAGAGTTCTTTTTTCCTCCTTCAAAAACTTCTCGTCTCCCCGTGTACTGGCATTGCCTTTACCCATCCACCCGAACCCACTCACTCAACCCCCGCCATGACAGATTTGGGTTGTTTGTTTGCATCGGGTTGTTTTCTTCCAATGCTTACAGTTTTTTTCCCCTCTCCATTCATCTCATCTCTCTTTCTTTCAGTCTTTCTCTCTCTTGTTTCTTTCTCTCCCGCTCGGGGAGGGAGAATCTGGGTCAGGCCTCTGGGGAGATGGCAGCGTGCTGGTGTGGGCCGGCCAGCTGGTCATCACAGCTGGAGCACTCCGCAAAAGAACAAATTAAAAAAAAGAAAAAAGAAAAAAGAAAAGACACACCAGGTGACATCTGCAGCAGCGAGGCCAAGGGCGGGTACCTGCTCTTCCACCTGGACTCTGATGAGACCCCAAGGGAGGGTGTGCGTGTGTGTGTGTGTGTGTGTGTGTGTGTGTGTGTCTATGAATAAAGTAGGCACACTAAGACACGAGAGCTCCAAGCTCATGACAGCCGAGGGTACGATGAGCTTTATGTTGCCACTGATTAGCTTAGGTAGCTAGCAGCATGCGTGTCTATGAAATAATAATTAAATAATAAAAAAAACAGCCAATTAATTGCTACCCTTCCTCAGTAGGAGGGCATCTTTAACCTGGGCTTTAATGCTACAGTCGATCCCTCACTCTGGAAGGAGCTCACTCTGCATCTCCGTATTGCTCAGCGGTGTGCCAATGCAGTGGGACCTGTACAAGTATCTTAGTTTGTGAAAAGCCATGAGTAAGAGCTCACTGACAGAGAAAATAAACAACAAACCATAACACCACCTTGGATTTAGTGACAGTATTGAGAGGCCCCGTCCACAGGGAGACAGAGAGAGAGAAGGAGGGCTACGGAAAGATGAAGACGTAATGAAGGAGAAATAGAAGGAGGCAAAAACAGGACAGCGAGAGAGAGTGAGAGAGTGAGAGAGTGATGGAGAGAAAGTGGGGATGATGGCGGAAGGAAAGGAGAGAAAGTAAAATGGTCCCCGTCACCGCATCAGCATTTACCTCACGACATAAAGGAAGGAATACACAAGGCGAAAAGAAAAAAGAAAAAGAAAAGGAGGTTTCAATCCTCCCTTCCACAGCCCTTCTTGTCAAGTGTGCAGAACAATGCTGAGTGCGTTCTTTCCCACGCACGGAGGCCATTGAGGCAGCGCAGCGCAGGCTTGCGTTACAGCTCCTGGATCTTAAGTAGGCCATGGGAGCGGCTAACAGAGCTGGGCTCCGAGCCGCCTGGCTTCCCCGCTCACACTGGCCCTTTGTGTGGAGATGGAGCACAGGGAGGGAGGGGTGGAGGTGGGGATAGAGGTGGGGATGGAGGTGGAGCTGGAGGGAGGGGGAGGAGGAGGATCAGCTTTCACCTGTACCCAGATGAGGACCACTGGGCTTCACCTGTCAGACCTGCTTAGAGTGCCACTGTCATAGCGTAGCACTGAGTCCCTAGCTGGAACAAAACACCATCGCCTGAACATCATCACTACCAACTCCGCACGCACACACACACACACACACGTGCATGCACACATTCACACATCTACACACACATATGCATATACACACACATATGCATATACACACACACACACATGCATATACACACACACACACACACACACACACACACACACACATCTACACACACACACACACACACACACACACACACGTGCATACACACAAATTCACACTTCTACACACACACACACACACACACACACACACACACACACAAAAGGAGAGCCAAGATGCCAGAAACCCAGAGAGGCTTCCAGAAGAGACAATAGTCTTGGGGAAAAATAAATAAATAAAAGGATCTCCGTACACACCCAAAGCCCAAGTTTCCCTGCCCAGTGTCACCAGAAGGTAAATGAGGGATGATGCATTCACAGCAACGCCTCCAGTGCTGAGGCTCAGTGTTGGCTCTTCTTCGGCGGAGCAACACCAATCGCTGGCGGGCATGGCCGACTCAAAGCTCATTCATGCCCTCCGCAGAGACAAAGTGTGAAGGGCTCCTTTCTACTTGAGCCTCTCACTTTGTCCGTCTCTCTCTCACTCTGTTCGTGTCTCTCTCACTCTGTCCGTGTCTCTCTCACTCTCTCTCTCAGTCATCCTCTCTCTCTCTCCCTCTCTTTCTCTCTCTCTCTCTCACCCCCTCCACACCTCCGGTCTTACTCCCCCACCACCGCAAATCCCTGTTTTTCGTTACATGTTCTTAGAAGACAGTAATCTCTGTCGGCCAAGCCTGCAGCGAGAAGGGGCTGTGAGTGTGAGGTGCTGAACTGTTGTGTGCCCCACTGCTCCGTCCCCCAGACACACAGACAGACATGCTCTCGCACAAACATGGCCGCTTACGCACAACACCAGACACACACCGACCCCTAACTCCTGAATAATACAGAGCGTGAAAATGAGAGAAGAACAGTGTGAGAAAGAGAGAGCGAGACAAAGACAGAAAGAGAGACAAAATAAAGAAAGAAAGAAATAGAGGAAAAAATAAAAAAGAAAGAGAAAGAGAGAAAGAAAAAAGACTATAAGAAAGACCATAAGAAGAGAGACTGTGAGAGCAAGGTTAAGAGAGGCAGAGACAGCATAAGAGAAAGAGTCAGTGAGAGAGCGAAAGAGAGAGAAAAAGAAGGAGGGAGAGACGGGAATAGGCTGCGGCATTAGCCAATACTTCCAGAGCCCCATGTGTCCCCCCTCTGCTTCTGCGGTGGTTTGCTCAGGGGGGCTGATGGAGAGGAGGAAGCGGAGGGGGGCCTGCACAGCCCACCGCAGCCCACCACAGCAGAGCCCCTCACTGGGCCAACATCAACAGCCCGCTGCCCCCTTATCTGCCGGCTCTGTTTAACATCTGGCTCTCCCTGGGACTCGCCAGCGCTAAGCCATCCAGCCAGCACTTAAGCTGCAGCGCACCAGCGCCTTCACAAGGGTCGGCCCAGCACGCCCGCCCACCCACACACACCCTCCCGCCCGCCCACTCACTCACTGCTCTCCCGTCCCCCTCTCTGTCCCTGTCCACCCATCCACTTGTCTCGTCTCGCCTCCCTTCCCTCCCTCCCTCCCTCGCTCTGTCCATCTTCTTTCCATTCTCCATCTGTGCACCGGTCCGTCTGTCCGCCTGTCTGTCTGTGTGTGTCATCCAGCCCCGCCATTCGTCAGCACATCTGCCCGTGTGTCACTGTTTCTGACCGATCGTCCGTCCGTCCGACCGTCCATCTGTCCGTGTCTCTAGCCACGCGTCAAGTTTGTCCACTTCCCTCTGCCCATCTTGTCTTGTCCTTGTCTTTTCTCGCCGTCTCTGCCGGACCGCCCCATCTGTTCGCTGTTCTTCTTCAGAACCATTAGTCTGCCTGTCCGTTGGCTGGTTGGTGCCTGGGTGCTGTCTCTGCCTGGGCGCTGTGTCTGCCTGGGCGATGTCTCTCTGTCTCTGTCTCCCCTGGCGGCGGCAGCTCTCTGATGGGCTTGGCCTGGTGCTGGAGCGTGGAGCTTGGTGTGCTGTAGTCCTGGCAGGTTATCTGTTGGGCACTGGCAGGGGTGGCAGTGATGCGGAGAGAGAGAGAGGGCCAAACTGCTTGGGTATCAGGTGGTGAGAAAGAAGCTCCCTGACATTCCCTCCTCTCCACACACACACACACACAGATGTACAAAAACACACCCACACACAGATATACACACACATACACACACAGATATACAAACAAACACACACACACACACACACACAGAAGTTTGCTGCTGTCAATGCTGTCAACAGCAAAGAGAGCGCTAGCAACTGGTAACTGTGGGGATGCTCAATTTCTAAAAAATATTCAACATTATGCTCTTGAATAATTATATACCCTGCCACAAATTAGTGTACGTGCGTGTGTGTGTGTGTGTGCGTCTGTGTGTGTGTGTGTGTTTCTATGTGTGTGTATGTTTCTATGTGTGAGTGTGTGTGTACTGTGAGTGTGTGTATGTGTATGCACATGCAGTGGTCTGTAAACACATTCCCTATTCTTAGGCAAACACGAGTGTGTGTTAGCCCTGAGCAGTCATAAAATATATACACTCCCCCATTTCTGCTGACTTTTTTATCCTCGCTTCACCATTCCTTCAGATCCCTTACCCCACCCAACCAGTAAAAAAACTGAAAAGCTGTTCAGATACCCTCAAGGGAGATAATTTTGATACTAATATTTGCTATTTTTATGAGTGCGTGTGTTTCCACTCTTCTCTGATGTGCGAAGCCAGCAGTGGTGTGTGTGATGGGGCCGTGTTGGCTTTTAATTGGCCATCAGGTCAATATCCAGCCTCCCCATCCTCCACTTCTCTAAAAGGAACACACACAACACACCACACACACAAACACACATACACACACAACCTACACACACACACACACACCACACACAACAAACACACACACAGCCCCAGTGGGTCCAGTAATGGCCTTCCAGCGCTGGCGGCCATGTGAGTGTGTGGCGGGAGGCGTATGACGCAGGACCATGGGTCAGGGTGAGGGTGAGGGTGAGGGTGAGGGTGAGGGTGAGGGTGAGGGTGAGGGGCTGAGGCAGATCGGGCCTGACGTTAGTGCACTGAGTCAGGAGAAGCCTCAATGTCACCACAGATTTGTATTTTATGTTGTGCTGCACTTGCTCAAGGTGAATGCCAAACATGCTCCCAACGATGGCCTTGCAACATTACTGGAGACATGGAAGAAAGGGAGGGAAAAAAAGGTTCGAAAGAAAGGATGGATATAAACAAAAATAAAGGAAAGATGGACGACAGAAAAACAGGCTGACAAAAACTTACACAAGGAGGAGGAAAGAATACTTCCATGACTTATTGTTTTGGCATGAGGCTAGACAAACTAATTTTTTCAATTAATGGCAATGGCACAACTATCCCTCCTAGTTGTCTTTCCACACCCATCAAAAATCAGAATCTAAATTCCGTTTCCGTTTCCTCACGTAATACAATTTCTCGTGTATTTGTATGCACGACATTAGCGACGGTTTGGCAGCATAATCTATTACGGGGACACTCTCCATCATCTCTCCTTAAGCACATCATCACTTCTGTTAGGGGCCCTAATCAATTCAGTCAGCCCCATCCTCTCCGGGGGGTCAGCCAAGCAGAACAGTGGCAGATGTGAGGAGGTAATTTGGAGGCCCAGAGGCGCCCGCTGATGTGGCACACACGGCATTGTGGGTAGGAGGCACGGGCTCGGGCTCGGCATGCACAGTCGTCTCTCAAACGCTCCTCAATGACAAACCGAGCGTTCACATTTAAAAGGCAGAGGGGTGTAAAAATGGTGCTTCTCGTTTTTATGTTCTCTTATTACGCGGAAGCTTTTCACCTAAAGTGGCTGGCTGTGAGGACGATGAGTGGCTTCTTATTAACAATGTCCGCTGTGAGACGGAGGTTTTGATGCTGGCGAGGGACATCGCCTTGCTGTGAGGATCTTTGTGGTGAGATATTGTAGGTCTGGGAAGAGAGGGGTGTGTCTTTCCTTTCTCCTCTCTTACACTAAGACGCACAGACCAAGACACACACACACACCCACACCAAGACACACACACACACCCACACACCAAGACACACATACATCAAGACACACACCCACACCAAGCCATACACACACCCACACCAAGACACACACACACCAAGACACACATACACCAAGACACACACACATACTTACTAAAACACACACCCACACACACCTACTAACACACACACACACTAACACACAGATAAGGCCTGGATTGATCTGCCACAGAATTATTCGGTCCTCCTGATGCAGCTTCCTGTGTCACCAGATCAAAGCCTGGCCTCACATGGCATCGACCCCCCCACCCCCCCTTACCTCCACACCAACCCCTCTCTCGCTCTCCCTCTCTCTCTCCCTCTCCCTCTCTCTCTCCCCCTTTCTCTCTCTCTCCCCCTTTCTCTCTCTCTCTCCCTCTCTCCCTCTCCCTCCCTCTCCCTCTCTCTCTCTACCCCTTTTTCTCTCTCCCTCTTTCAACCTCTCTCAGGTCTGTTAATGCCATCTGGGCTCCAACCCGCGATCATCCCACCCAGCCAAAAAAACACCCGCAGCTTTTGAAGCTTCCGCTTTTGGCAACGAAAGGGAGAGGAAAAGGAGGGAGTTAAAAAAAAAAAAAAAAAAAAGAAACTAATCCTCCCACTCGCACCTAAACCAAAAACACGAGCGCATCTGACACGACTCCTCTGATCAGGCGGCAGCGTGATTCATCGCTCAGACAAAATGGTGCCGCCGGGCCCCTGGTGTGAGGAGCGCAGGAGCGCAGGAGCGCAGGAGCTCAGGAGCGCAGGAGCGCAGGAGCTCAGGAGCGCAGGGGCGCGTGGCTTGGTGCAGTCCGACCCGGCCTGACCCGACTCATCCTGGCCCAGCCTGGCCCGACCAGAGCCGACCCAACATGGCCCCACCGCTGGGGTCCGACTGAGAGGAGCAGAGCTCAAGGAGGAGAAGAGCACATGGAGAGGGACACAGATAAGACATGAGACTGAGGGCAGGGGGAGAGAACACAAGGGCAGAGCATCTGAGGATGAGACAGAGAGAGAGAGAGGAGGAAGGGAGGGAGAGAGAGGAGGGAGGGAGGGAGAGAGAGAGAGAGAGAGAGAAGAGAGGAGGGAAGGAGGGAGAGAGAGAGACAGAGACAGAGAGAGAGAGGAAGGAGAGAGAGAGAAAGAGAGAGAGAGGGAGGGAGGGAGAGAGAGAGAGAGAGGAGGAAGGGAGGGAGGGAGGGTGAAGAGAGGAGGGAGGGAGGGTGAGAGTAAGAGAGAAACAGTAGGAGTAGGAGTAAGACAGAGCAAGTAAGAAATAGAGATATAAAAAAGAGGGAGGGAGGGAGGGGGGAGAAATAAAAGGAAGATACAGAGGCAGTGATAAAGACAGAAAGAGACAGAGAGAATGAGTAAGGGAGACAACAAGAAAAAAAGACACAAAATAAGAGAACAAGAGATGCAGAGGGAGAGTGAGCAACAGAGAGAGAGAGAGAGAGGGAGGAAGCGATGGAGGGAGGTACAGAGTGAAAGAGAGAGATGAGAGGAAGAGGGAGTAAAAAAATGTGCTAAAGGGCAGTCAGGCGTGGTTAGGCCATTCTGAGTGGGGGCAGCATGAGGCAGAGAGACCCATGGATGGAGGGTAGAGGTGGGCAGTGGGTGGGTGTGGGTGGGTATGAGTACAGGGTGGTTGTGGGGGCGAATCTGAGGACATGGGGATGCTGCGTGCGGCGGGGGAGGGATGATGGAGCTGTGGGGTCTGGCAGAGAGGGAGAGGCTCGGTCGCCATGTGCTGGAGCCATGGCCCTGGCACGGGCACCAAAGCGCTGCCTCCGGCCCAGAACCCCCAATATTTCCCTTGGCCGCTGCCTAAGTACACATCACGCTAATGACAATTAAAACATCATGGCTGCAGTCCACCACATCACACCCACTGATGTGTTTCCTAAACGAATGGCATTTAGGCCGTTATAATTACCAGAGCGGTCAAAGGTTTTTTTTTGTTTTTGTACAGTGCTAGGCAGGATGACCTTGGCTCAAGGTCAACACAAAGGTGTGTGCCAAAAGGCCTCAGCATGGCTCAGGAGTGGCTAGGTAAGGGATAATGTCCTGTGAGGTGGTCATTCTCGTGGAATAAGCCCCGACAGAGGGATGCGGGAAGCATGCTGCACGTGAGGCGGAGGGGTCTCGAATCCCTTTTGAAGGGGCTTAGTGCACGAGAATGACCGCCTCACTGAATATTATCCCATTTATTATACGGCTACCTGCCAAAAAACGATAAGAGATTTAAAATATGACATTGTTAAAAATGTTCTAACTACTTTGTTACCGCTTCATGGCCTCCACTGCTAAAAATAGTTCATCCAGAAAACGGAATGTGTTTGGGTAGCAATGTGTCCGGCTGCTAAATAACTCGGTGTAGCCTGCTGATATTCCGTTACGATAAGAAAATGGACTACTTGCAGAGTGAAATGAAAGAACCACAAAACCCATTGCCATTGACAGCGGTCATTACACTTTTTCAGCGGTCATTATACAAAAATATTTGACCCTCTGAACATTGGAGTGGCCCATTCAAAGTCAATGGGCAATCGTCTGCATTGTAAAAAGCCATATAATAAAGCAGTTTCAACATCTTTAAACATGTCTGGGCACGTGTCAAGACAAACGCTTCAATCACAAATAGGCACACAGTGTCTCCTTCACTGGCATGTTCGTACATAGACACGGAAAACACACTCAGAGAAAAACAAACTTGCCTTCACACACACATACACCCACACATGCACACATGCCATTTCCCTTTCAGACTGAACACAAATAAAAAAGACAGTTATAACTCTTTTCTTCTCCCTATTTTAACATCTTTTCAGATCCTCACATAAGTGCAATACACAGACACAAGTGAGCGGGCAAAGTGGAATACTGGACTGAAGTATTTTAGTGGGCCCCTAGTGGGACCTACAATAACTCCATGCCTGCAGTGTGAGGGTAGAGTGCCAGCATCCCCACTCCTGCTGCTTTGGGCTAGTGGACACACCACCATCCACCCAACCACCCACCTACCCACCTACCCACCTACCCAACCCAGCACCCACCCATCCATCCATCCAGCAGCCAGCAGCCACGCGCTGCAGAGCAGGAAGGCTGGGAGGAGAGCGTGGTAATGGGCTTATGTAGCTTTCAACCTCCTGCTGTCATGACACACACACACACACACACACACACACACACACACACACACACACACACACACACACACACACACACACACGCAAACGCAAACACACACACACACATATTCAAACACACACACACACACACATTCAAACACACACATTCAAACACACACACACATTCAAACACACACACACAACATGCAAAAAGACTTGCATGCCAGCAGAAGCAGCTGGCTGCTGCTGCATCGCGGGATGCACGTCAGCATGGAGTGCAAATGCAGATGTCCACACCACTCCACTCTGCTCGGCCCCCTTTTTTTCTCCTGACTGCGGAGAGACGAGGGCATAACAAAACGGGCTGATAAAAATAAAACGAGCGTGTGTGTGTGTGTGTGTGTGTGTGTGTGTGTGTGTGCGCACGTGATGGACTCTCTCACGGCACGGGTAAAAGGCTGGTAGCTACGGCATCGTACAGTAAACACATCTGCAGCGTGGACCATTCCTGCTCCTGTCAATAAAAGCACATGAATAGTTAATAACTAAGGAGTAGAAATGGTCAGCGTGCATTTTTTCCCCCTCGAAAACTTTTTTTTTTTTTTTCATGTGTAAGTGGGAGAACCCATATGCCTTCTCTGCTGACAGAGGCTCCTGTGCACACAATGCAGTCTGACACACACAGCTGGTGACAGGAGCGCTGGGCTACTGGTTTAGGGCACTAGAAAACACGGCGAATGATGGCGTAACAGAGGTTTCATCAGCCAGCAACCAAACAACACGAACAACAACATAACAAAAAAAAAAAAAAAACACACACGCTCTGCCTTGGTGAGGTCGTTAAATGACATGAACAGACGATGAAGTCATGTCGCTGGTTTTGGCGTGTTTGCTGGTGAGCAGCTGTCTACGGTGGCAGTGTTAAACAGTGGGGGGAGAGGAGGAGGAGAGTGTGTGTGTGTGTGTGTGTGTGTGTGTGTGTGTGTGTGTGTGTGTGTGTGTGTGTGTGTGAGTGAGTGAGTGAGTGAGAGAGAGAGAGAGAGAGAGAGAGAGAGAGAGAGAGAGAGAGAGAGAGAGAGAGAGAGAGATGGAGAGAGAGATAGAGAGAAAGAAAGAGAAAGAGAAAGAGAGAGAGAAAGAGAGAGAGAAAGTGCTCCCAGTGGTCCCAGGCCCCTTAATGTTTTAATGTTCACACCGTCAGCACAGACCAGCACCGCACTGCACAGCAGCACACACACAGCAGCACACTGCAGCCTATAGCTGCCTCCTCACCTGCCTGCGTTGTGCCAGCCCCCAGGATCTGCACTGCTGCAATGCAATGCAATTTACTCCGCTACAGTACAGTACAGGGGGAAAATGCATATACAAGCAGAAGGTGTGGGCACTGGCCCATGGACACATAGTCAAGATGGAGAAAGGGGGGGAGGGAGGGAGTCAGAGGAAGGGGAAAAAAGAAAAAGAGATGGGGAAGAAAGGGGAGGGAGGGAGAGGAAGGGGGGGCAGAGGATGAAAGATAGATAGATAGATAGATAGATTGCAAAGGAGACAGGAAGAAAGGGTGGGGTGGAGAGGGGCAGGGGAGAGAAGAAAGGTAGAGGATGACACAGAAAGGAAGAAAGGGAAAGAGAGAGACAGAGAGAGAGAGAGCGAGAGAGAGAAGTAGGTAGAGGATGAGAGAGAGAGAACGGAATAGAGGGGGAATGAATAAGCAGAGAGGGCGAACGGAAAGGGACGAAAGAAAGGGTAAGTGCACACATCCAAACATAAAGACATTAAGCAAGTGCATCCGAGCAGATGTTATTACCTTGAATGTGCCGGGGGCGCTGTGTGATGAAGTGTAGAGGGAGGGTTTATAGTGGACGCAGCCACGAAACTGATGGATCGGACAAAACAACCTAAAGGATTTCCCCGAACCTTAACGTTTTCAATTAAATATTGCCTATATATGGAAACATACACACATACCGTACATGAAAATTATAGGCATTTCATTGTGATGTGCATGCTTGTGTATGTCTGTGTGAGTGTGCATGTGTGTGTGTGCCTGTATGGGTGTGTTTGCATGAGAGAGGAGGGGAAGATGGGAGTAAAGCAAAGCAAATACACATGCTGTCCGAGGTCAGATGCCAAGGTTCTGGGTTAAAAAGTCTCACGAGACTGAAACACTGGACCCACAAGACACTGACTCAAAAGTGAGCGTGCGTTCTATTGTTCAGCACTGGCATGCAAACACACCCTGACCATAGCACCCCGCACCAAGCCACAAGACAAACACAGACAGACACAGAGAAGACAAAAGAAATAAGAATATATACACGAGACTGTCTGGGTCCTGTCTACATGTTAAGTCTATAACTGCTTCGCTGCAGGAATAATTTTAGTGAACTGCTCAAAGCATGTTTTTCTTTCAACTTCACCATACACTCAAGATGGAGAAGGAGAGGAAAGGGGACGAGACAGGAGGACAGGAAAGAATGACGGTGGCGAGAGAAAGATGGAGTGGAGAGAGTGAGGAGGTTGGCTGAGGAGAAGAGAGGAGAAGAGAAGCACAGTGCCGTTTCCAGGGGGGGGAAGGGGGCGGGGGGATGCTGCAGCTCCACACAGCACCTGCAGCCATGCGTTTAACGGGGGGGAGCGATCAGCTTTGACACGTCCTGGTTCTCCATGACCAATGCCGTGGACGCATCTCAACTATGCGAGCCCAGAGGTCCTCTCCATCTCCCTGCTCCCACCCCCCACCCCACCCACCCCGCCCCCCCTGCTGCTAGGACCCATCCATCAGTGCTCGCTCTATGCTCTGCAATCTCACAAGGGCTGCCTCACTCTCTCGCTCTCTTCTCTCCCCCTTCTCTCTGTTCACCGCACAAGTGACTAAACCGTTAACATATGCAAGCACAGACTGAAGGAGCTGGAATAATAAACAGGGTAAAGAAATAGAAAATAAAAAATAAAACAAGCATGGGAAAAAAAAATGTGCAAAGGGCAGGCTTGCTGGTGCCACTCCTGTTGTTATGTAGCTGCTGTGCGTGGGCAGCGTCTGGGTAGGGAAATACATAAATAAACAAATAAAATAAATAAATATATACAACTAGTGGGCAACTGACTGTCTGATGATCGTTATGTGGCTGGACTCACTTTGGTTATAGGCACCATAGCACAGCCTCTCTCCTGCCCCTATGCTTCTTGCTGAGGCTGAGCTGGTGTGTGTGTTTGTGTGTGTGTTTGTGCATGTGTGCCTGCGTGCCTGCGTGCCTGCGTGCCTGCGTGCCTGCGTGCGTGCGTGCGTGCGTGCGTGCGTGCGTGCGTGCGTTTAGGGGGGGTGGGGGGGTTTGGTCAACTCATTAAGCCCCAAGCATTTAGTCTGCAGCAGCAGTCTCTGTGGAGTGACCCAGGCTCCAGGGCCTGAAGGGCCCATTAGGCCGGCGCTCATACTGATGATGTTGATAGCTGCTGTTGCGTTGCGTTGGTTACTGTTTATGCTGACGCAAACGCTCTATGGGGTGTATTGTAGTGCAGCTCCGCACGCTACCACTAGCCCAAACAAAACACTGGCAGGTCATAATGGGAAAGCTGTTTCATCTCTCTGAGTGTACACACACACTGGCTTGGAAGAGTGGTGACATGGTTGCAAAGGGCAAGGGCTGTGGGTTGTTGGTCCTGGCGGGGGGGTGGGGGCAAACATAGACTGATATAGATAACTAATGCGTTGGCAGGGAGCAACAGCCACGTACTGTAAATCGAGAGAGACCGCGGCAGACCATCTTGGAGTCTCGGAGTACCAACAACGTAAAAAAAAAGGGTTTGTGCGGAGGATGTGATGTTTTAGAGGTCGATCGGAGGTCAATTTGGAGTACAAAAGCCGCAGTCATGGCAGCCCACAGAGAGGGCGCTTTTGTGTGCCTACATCATCATGACTGGGTTTAATCCATACGCTTTACCAGCCGAGGCAATCAATCAGACACAAAAAAAGATGAGCATTGCTCACAGTGAGCCAGAGAAATGGAGAGATAATTGCTGCGGCTTTGTGTTCCAGTCAGCCCCCTGATCCACACCAGACACTTTCAACGCTTCTCTAGATGAGGGAGAGGCGCTCCCACTTTGGGGGGGGGGGGGGGGGGGGGGGGGAGTTATAGGGTTACAAGACATATCTACTACAAAGCAGGGGTTGTTGGTGGTGTTGGTGGTGGTGGGGGGGGCTGTGGAAATAATACATTTAATTTGGCAACGCTGGACTCTTTCACCGGTTTGAATTGGGGTCTTGGCATCCTTGGGAAGGGAAATATAATCTGCAATTAAAATCGTTTGACACATATGTTCCCCTCGAGTGGTTCTACCCCCTGCCCCTTCTCTCTCCCTCTCTCTTACTTTCACTCTCATACACACACACACACACACACACACACACACACACATACACACAAACAGTCACACACACTTCTCTATTAAAATCAGAAATTTTTCAAGTGTTACATAAAGCAGCCAATTACACAAGTCGAGTTTGTGTCTCCGGCACACTATGCTACAGGGAATAGTTGGTTGCTCTTGCCTTTTTTTTTCTTCAATGTCATTTTTTCCTCTGACAGCCATTACATCAAATCGCTCAGCAACAGTGCAAGCGATGGGAGCGAAATACAGTGATGAGGGATGGGAGAGTGAAACGTGAAATAAAAGGGAGGAAATCACAGAAGCGAGTGAGCATGAGAGTGAAACAAAAAAAAAAATAGAAAAGAAAAGAAAAAAAAAGTGGCACAATCAATGAGTGCGTTTGGCTGGAGGCATCTCAGCAGGGTAGGGATGGGGGGGCAAGAAGAGCTGAGTAGGCCAGAGAGAAAGTGTGTGTGTGTGTGTGTGTGTGTGTGTGTGTGTGTGTGTGTGTGTGCGTGCGTGCGTGCGTGCGTGCATGTATATGTGTATATATGTGCGTGTGCACGCGTGTGTGTATGTGTGTGTGTGCGCGAGTGTGTGTATGCGTGTGTCTGTGTGTGTGTGTGTGTGTGTGTGAGTGCATGTGTGTGTGCTTGCGTGTGTGTGTGTACGTGTGTATGTATTTATAGGTGTATGTGTGTGCGTGTGTGTGTGTGTATGTGTGTGTGTGCGTGTGTGTATTGAGGGGTGATCTGGGCCAGGCAGAGCTGAGTAATGCCATCCTGAGAGCCATGACAGTGTGAGCGGGGGGAAAAGGAGGAAACGCACTTTGCATCCCATCGACACGCTCCCCACCCACCCCTCCACCCCCTCTCCACCGCCCCTTACCACCCCTTCACCCCCTCACGCCCTCAGCTAAGAAAAGTGCTGCTCCCAACTCCTCTGCCTGCCATACTCCCAAATTATAAATTCACTTCCAACTTTTCTACCGACACCTCTGGCTCAGCAGGTTCAAAGTTGCGTTCTGCATACGGATTAGCATATCAAGCTGCCTCCACCTTTTCTCTCTTCCCCCATTACAGGGATTACAACCCCCCCCCACCCACCGCCCCCCCACCGCCCTGCATGGCCGATCTGCAGGGTCATGAGCTTCCAGGGCTCACTGGAGAAGGAAACGGTCCAATCACAAAGGCCTGCGCCCCCTCTCCGTGACAAATTAAGGGATGGCTGACATTTCATCTAAGGCGCGGGGGGGGAGGACGGAAGAGTCACCCTCGTCAGCGGAGCGAGATGGAAGCGGCGGCAGGCCCCCGTTCATGCTCGGCTGGCTGGCAGAGCTGCTTCACTCGTGGACACGGAGCACTGGAGCCTCGGCTGGGAGCCTGCCTCGCCTACTCTCCCCCCTGGGGAGACCCACTGCTGGTTGTGCTTGTGGTCCCTCTTGGCCTGCCCGCTCACCCCTGGACCAGGGGCCTTTGATGGGGTGGTGGTGGGGGAAGGGGGCTGAGGGGAGCAGGCTGCTGCTTGGGGGGGCCGTGGCCTCTCTGGGCCTGAGCAGCATGAGCGGCGAGTTTGTAAAGGGCTCAGTACTCAGCGGTGAGAGTGGATGAAAGAGTGGAGTAATGGAGGACAGACTAGAGGCCACACATCACATACTGTACTGCACCACAGGGACGCCTCAGCACAAAGAGTCTGACTCCATACACCACTCAGGCAGCCACCAGTACCAGGCAGCCACCGGAGGCCAGTCAGGCCACTGCAGATCCCCAGTCCTACCTGAAACTGCTACAAGAAATAGAATATATACATAATACCATCTGTACCCTGTCTAGATTTCGATATATATAGTAATATATATAATATATTATATAGTTAAGTCTATAACTGCTTCACTGTAGTACTAATTACACTGAACTGCTCAAAGCATGTCTTAACTTATTTTATGAACTTAAAGACAGAAAAGGAGAGAAAAGGAGAAGAGAAGGGAGGAGGAAGAAGGGAA
>CM059269.1:10027411-10034911 GCA_030347295.1 Setipinna tenuifilis
ATCAGCCCCTCAGTGTCAGCGCAGTGACACCATCAGCGGGGAGGACTGGACGCCTCGTCATGGCCACACTGGCCCTGCGGTGCCCACTGCTTTATCACAGCGATGGAGGACATTCAATTAGGTGACCGCTACATCACTGTAATTCCATCTTCCTTTGGGGAGGCCCTCGCCGTGATTGCCAGACAGATAAAAAAGAAAACCTTCTGAAGGGGAGAAGGACAGGGCGCGAGAGAGAGAAGCCTTTAAAAATCTCTTAAAAAACGCAGGATGAGAGCCAGAAGGGTTGAAGAAAACAGCAAGAAGAAAAAGGCAAGGACAAGCCAAGCTTGCGTGTGATGCTTCATCAACATGCAATCAGTATGGGCTGATATCTTTCTGGTTGGCTTAATATTTCGAGAGTGGAGTGTATTTCTCTCTAATGCCTACAACAACCGAATAAATGAAATAATAATGCATATATTTTGATGCATGCATGAGTATATCCATGAATATTATGATATTAACAAGTGTAATACATATCTATCTATGAATGCAAGGAACGTCTGTCTGTGTCTCTGCTGTGCATGGCCCAGAGAGTGACACACACACACACACACACACACTCTCGATCCATTCGTTCCACTGAGCTCAAATTTGGTAGGCGTCTTGCTAATAGCACGAGTGAGTGACACAAAATGCCAAATATGTCAGTGAAACAGACTTCAGCTGCCTTTTGTCTGTGTGTCACTCTGGGCACCATAGTTACCACCCCCCCCCCCCCCCCCCCCCCCCCCCCCCCCCCCCCCACACACACACACACACATCACGACGACATCAACGGGCTCTACTCCAGTATCACTTAAATGCAAAAATTGTGGTATTTTCATGAGCTATGCTTTTCTGCCTCTCAAAATATTTTGTCAGTCACACAGTGCCATACTGCCTCCAAGGCCCTCACCCATAGCATGGGATACACACCGTCTAGGGTCTAGCATAGGACACAAAGCTAAAAGACATTTACACTATATATTTAAGTATGTCTGTTTTTTATGGTAAGTCATAAAGTTGTCCAAACATTCAGAAATGGTACCGCATATAGTAAATGTCCTGGTATCATGTAGGAATCTCATTTACCATCAGGTCACGTTTACACAGGTGAGGTAAAAGAGAAAGAACCCTTGTGTTCTGCATGCTTCACAGACATATGGAGCTTCACAGTCATATGGAACAACAGAGGGCCTCGATTGCCCACCAAATCCCAAACGCAATTCCATCGCTCAACATACAAATCCCCCCCAAACCAGCCTGACAAAAAAAAAGGGGGGGGGGGGGGGGGGTAAAAAAGCTTTGTTTGGGAAGAGACTAATGGGCAGTAATGCGGCGTGGGGGAAATGATGTGGAAGATTGGCAAACAGAGCGAGGTGATTAGCCCTCTAATCCGCCCCATTCACAAACGCACGGCCCTTACCGGACCGGAGTGGACAGCCAAACCATTGACAATGCAATGTGTGAAGGGGTGGGGCCCGTTTAAACGGTGCCAAGCCAGACATGGCCCAAACCGTGCCCGCAGTTGTGTGCCCAGACACGGCCCCCCAGGTGCCAGCTCCACCCAGTCAAGGGCCACCACAGCAGCCCGCTAGACTCACCAGGGCCAGGGGAGAGGAGGAGGAGGAGAAGAGAGAGGAGAAGGGAAGAGAAGATGGGGTGATGAAGGACAAGGCTGGTCCTCTCACCAGTGGCAGGGGGAGAGCAGGAGGAGGAGAGAGAGGAGAAGGAGGAGGAGGAGGAGGAGAGGGAATAGAAGGGGAGAGAAGAGGTGGTGATGAAGGACAAGACTGGTCCTCTTTGCCACCACAACAGCCCACTAGACTCACCAGGGCCAGGGGCAGAGGAGGAGGAGGAGAGAGAGGAGAAGGGAAGAGAAGATGGGGTGATGAAGGACAAGACTGGTCCTCTCTGCCTATGATCTGTGTAGCCCCTCAATGAAGACCTTAGTTTCCTAATCTTTGTGTGGAGTGGGGAAATGTTAACACATTTGTCACATTCTTCACATCTTAGGTTTTTGTGTGTGTGTGTTTTAGTTTTTAGAACATCATCCATCACTGTATCTTTGTCTCTCTATGGCTTTGTGTTTTGGGTGTGAGCATGTCTGCCTGCCTCTGCATCTTTGGGTCATCTGCCCATACGTCTATCCAGTCCAGTATCTTCTGACATGCGTGCTGTGTTTACAACTTGCTCAGTAAACGTGTGCGTCAGAGTGGGTTTTTCCATCTGCCTTGCTGTCTGAGAGAGCGATAGTCCTCCTGTGTGCGTGCCACGTGAGAGTGTGAGACAGACAGAGAGAGAGAGAGAGAGAGAGAGAGAGAGAGAGAGAGAGAGAGAGAGAGAGAGAGAGAAAGAGCAAAAGAGAAAGGCAAAAGAGAGCGCAAGAGAGCAAGAGAGAGATGGGGAGAGAGAGAGACAGAGAGAGGGAGGAAAAAAAAGTGTGTGTTTGTGTACGCACATGAGCATCATTGTGCGTCAGTCCTAGCCCATTGCGTTAGCAGTACTAGCAGCAGCAGCAGCAGCACTTCCCATCAGGCAAAGCAGAGCCCAGTCAATCCCCTTCCCCCTTCCCCCCACCCCTACCCCTATCCCCCAGCTCCAGCCCCAGCCGGGATCGATAGAGTGTTTTGGTAATGCAGCCACAGCATCCTTGTGGAAACTGTTCCACCCCACACTAGGCAAAAACAAATGGCCTGCGGTGGTGTCTGTGAGGGGCTGTGGGGCCTGATGAGCCCTGGCTTCCGCAGGATTGACCCTGGAACCGACAGCGGGAAGTTCCACAGTGCGGGCTTCTGGGAGTGAGAGTGAGAGTGGGGCTGCAGACAGGCAGAGAGTGAGAGTGCGCTAGGGAGCAGGCTTGGGGGGTATGGGGGTGTCAGTGTGTGTGTGTGTGTGTGTGTGTGTATGTGTGTGTTGCGTGTGTGTATGTGTGTGTTGCGTGTGTGTAGCGTGTGTGTGCATGTGTGTGCGTGTGTGTGTGTGTGTGCGTGTGTGTGTGTGTGTGTGTGTGTGTGTGTGGTGTGTGGTGTGTGGTGTGTGGTGTGTGTGTGTGTGTGTGTGGCGGGCCAGAACGCGTAGAAATAATCAGTTTCCACGGCTGATTTTTCCAGCCAGGCCAGACCTAGTTTCACCTCCAAGAATGTTCCAGAGGCCCAGGTCAGTGAGGGGACCACAGCAACATGTGCGATAGCATTTAAAATTACACATGATTATTTACGGTTCAACTGATTTACACGAGCCATAGCCGTCACATCCATCTTGAAACTCATAACTAATGCTAATTTAATTTACTAATACTAATGTTAATTAATTAATCCTTTCCAACACCAATCAATAATCATACAACACTTAAGAGTAATGAAGACACGAGGGTGAGAGAGAGAGAGAGATATATATAGAGAGAGAGAGAAAGAGAAGGACAAATAGGAATAAAAACAGGACGAAGACGCATTGAGGCCTATTCCGCAGGTGCAGAGAGGAGTCTTCCATAGGGAGGGGATAGGGTGGTGGGAAACAGGGAGCGTTGTTGGGGAGTGTGTGTGTGTGGGGGGGGATCTGGGTGGTCCTGGTCTCATTTCTCATCTCCTGCACTAATTATATCAGCCAAATTAATCAGCTGAAGCTGTAATTATGCTACCTCCAAGGTGTAATCTGATTGGGAGTGGGAATGATAAAATCATCTCCCTCGCCTGGTGCACCGAACATGCCACATGGAGGGGGAGGGCCACAATTCAATTTATTTCTGCCCCCCACCCACCCAAACACAGATACACACACACACACACACACACACACACACACACACACACACACACACACACACACACACACACACACAGCAAAGGAGCAGACTGATTATGACAAACAAACAAACAGGAAGGACGCCAAAGACACAAGCCTGACATTGGGAGAAAGCTGGCGAGGAAACACAGCTACCTTAAACCACCTTAAAGAGGTACAAGAGATGGTATTCATAGATAAACACTAATTGTGTATCTGTGTACTCCTACACCAACACACAAATACACACACAAAGACACACAAAGACACACACACACAAAGACACACACACACATGCACACACACACACACACTATAAAGTCCTTGCGACGCTGAAGAGGTCCAACTGGCGTTCCTGGCAGCGAGCGCTCTGATGAGATATCAAAATGCGAGCGGTGGCGTGGCGTGGTTGTCAGGAGGCAGGGCCCGGCCAGGCCCAGTGAGTTATTAGTGTGTCCACGGCGACAGCTGTAATGGCCAATGGCAGAGCGCTCAAGGAAGCACGCACGGCCAGAGAGTCAGAGTCCTGCCGAGCAACACAAATGATAACCATCAGAGCGTGCAAAAAGGAATGGCTCTATTTCAGGGCGACGCGTGGTGTGTGTGTGTGTGTGTGTGTGTGTGTGTGTGTGTGTGTGTGTGTTGTGTGCTTGTGTATCTTTGCATGTGTGTCTATGAGTGTGTGTGTGTGTGTGTCCGTGTGTGTCCGTGTGTGTGGCTGAATCTCTTGAGGTTGAGAGACAGATGAGGTGAAATATGCAACGTGGAGTGGTCAGGGATCTAAGGGAGGCCTGAAGAAAGCCAGGGCTTTTGTGTGTGTGTGAGTGTGTGTGTGTGTGTATAAGAGGCAGCAGTGATGTTTAATGCCACACATACCCTCATCAACAGCCGGCAGAGAACTGAGTCAGCTTGCTCGTCACTTCAGTTGCTTAGAGGTTTCTTTGTGCGTGAGTGTGTGCGTGAGTGTGTGTGTGTGTTCCCTGACAAAGTGATTAAGTGAGCTGAAACTGCCAGGCTCTATGGACCAGAGGCAGAGTGACGATGGCATGTGCTTGCAGCTCAGCGTGTCCTCTGATGCCACACACACACACACACACACACACACACACACACACACACACACACACACACACACACACACACACACACACACACACACACACACACACACACACACACACACACACACACACACACTTTTCCTTCCTCTCTGACTTTCTTCACTTTGACAGTGGACATACATAAATGTATATGTTCATGTTAATGTACTCCCTATCTCTCACATTTACTCTATGTGCCATTTTCCATCCATCAAACACAGACACACACACACACACACACACAGTAATACACACGCAGATACACACACACAGACAGACACAGACACAGACACAGACAGACACCTGCGTACCCTCTGCGACAAACACATGAAGCAGGAGAGGCCACCTGAGCCTCTTCTTGAAAAGCTAAAATCAGCACCTCTGGCCTCTGTCTGCCTCCTTTTTTAGCTCTGCCTCATTCTAGGAGCGGCTGAGAGCAACTTCCTGTGCATCAGAGCACGGATGGATAGATGGATGAATGGATGGATGGATGGATGGATAGACGGATACACAGATAGATGAATGGATAGATAGATAGAAGGAAGGATTGGCACAAAGAGAAAAAGCGAAGGAGTAGGCTCCGAAAAAACAGGAAGAGATACAGCAGCATTAGTGGGCACACAATGGAGGCGATGCCAAGCTTGTGTCAGGCACCGTGTAAAAAGTAATAGCTTCTGGCTCCGTTTCTACTCGGTTGCCTGCAATACAAAAAACGAAAAAAAAAAAACAAAGAAAAGAAGAAAAACAAATGCACACTGTGGAGGTTGTTAAGTCACATCTGCATCGAGTATTACAGATAACAGAACCTCGCAGAGAAGAAGCATGGTGCCTTCCTTCAGTGCGCTGGGATGGGGACAAAAACAAAAAAAAATTTGGGGAAAAATAAGAATTTTGCAACGTGCACGACAGAGCCCTGGTGTTCCTTTTAGCCCAATGACACAATTGTTATCGCAGCAGCGGTGGGTTTTAACATCCGCAGCTTCCTCCAAAGCACACACAGACCTTTTGATAGGAGAGAGAGCGGCTGGTTTCATAAGACTGCTCAAAAAAAAAAAACGCCTGAGTCTGACTCGAGAGACTAAAAATAGCAGGAGAGGGAAAGACAGACAAGAGAGGAGAGGAGAGGAGAGGAGGGGGTGAGAATGGGAGAATGAAATGAAAAAAAAAAGAAATGCTCAAATGAAGCAGAGACAATTTTCAGAGGATGAAGACAGCCTTGCTGCAGTCAGAAGTTGATGCAATTTTAAGGGCGATCCTCATGTTACATCCTTCCCAAGTTACAGACATGAAAACCCACTCACTCACAAACACACACACACACACACACATTCACAGAAATGTCAATACAAACCAGGTACAAATGCTTGATTAAAGGTACTGAAAGATGAGAGTTAAAAACAGCACAGTCTTGCATATTTCCTGCTCCTCCCACACCTCCTGGGCTTCTAAGCCATGCGGGGGCTGCTCACACGAAAAACTATAACATTATCTTTAACTATAACTGCAGTGACATGAGGGCCCAAAACAAAAACACTTAAAACAACATTTCAATGCCAAGATTCTCACCAGGAGTGTCAACAAATAGTACTGTGTGACATCCTGTGAATTCCTGTGGCTTATGGCACTGGCTGCAGTGTTCATCAATTCACTCTGAAAGTGATCCAAACGGTATCATTCAGCCTCGTCTGTGTCGTTATAGCTGAGGTGTGAATTTCCCCATCCACCTAAGTTACTAGCAATGTTTAAACCGACATCATTACAGTTACCATTATAGTTATGATTCCTAGTAAGACACTTTTCTCCATCTCTCATTTGCAAAACCTACTTTTGCCACAGAGAGCTAATCAGTAATATCCTCACATCGAACGGCATGTGTGAAGAAACGCTAGACAGGCACTGGCAGAAAAGAGAAAGGGAAAAAAAAAATCAAAAAAGCTCTGCCTCACTCCTTTGAAATGCGACACACAAAGAACCGCCTTGAGAGGTAGAAAGCAAGAAGACTGAACAGGCAGCTGCAATAAGCAAGCAGAATCTGCTGCATCACTGGGCCCACTTAAACAAAGGCTGGAGAGAGCCGGATGCTGAAAAAATTTTCCCAGCAACAAATTAGCACTCGAATTGCATAAGATGAGAGAGGATAACAACCTGATGTGACAAGCTAAGCGTAACTTCCATTGTCATTTGGGTTGTGGTGGGTGGGGAACATTTCTCTTGCAGTACTGTAACAGATGCCAGCTACAGTAGCTACAGCTCGGTGAAGAACATTATTAAACCTCCCTCCCAACACTGCAAAAAAGTACGGCACTGACTGAGCTAATAGCCTGGCTTTTACTGTAGCTCACTTGGTAGCACGTCCATCTCCTATACCGGAGCTGCTGTGAGGTCGCAGGTTCGATACTGGGTCTGGACTGCGCAGGAAGACCCTGGTTACAGTACTATCCGACGCATATGGGACCACACTGTAACAGTAATGTAACAGATGTTAAGAACGCATGAAAAGAGCAAAGGGACCATGTGTTTGCCATTCAGAGATTTATTGGGGCCCTATAAAACAAGGGGCCTTGGCCTTCTTCGCCCTCCCTCGTAAAAGGAATCT
>CM059269.1:10037411-10049911 GCA_030347295.1 Setipinna tenuifilis
CAGAAACAGGAATGAAAATGCTGCATAGTCCAGCATACTTTTCACCATCATGGTCAGCCTGTGTGCCATAAAATGAAGGTTACCCGCAACCCCCAACACACACACACAAACTATTTACAAAGCCTCTTCCTAAAAGAGCAATTGAACCATTGTCCAAACAAAACAGTTACAATTTCTACTGGGAACGGTCTCTCTGTGATGGTTAAAAACCTTTAAAGCAGTCTCAAACCAGCAGACTGGTTGGAATGTTCCAGAAAAGAACAAAAGACCGTTGGTGAGTACAAGCTATAATTCTGTACCAGAGTAGTGAGAAAAAAAAGAAAGAAAGGAAAAAAAGGGGGACAAGACTTTTAAAAACTTTAAGAAAAAAAAATAAAACGGGGGAAAAAATGGACTTCCTGCTGTTTCAGCTGTCCTAAAATAGCACGGAGACAGAGGCAGTCTGCGAGGCCTCAACACCTGGGAGAACACTTCAAAACCTGCCTCGCCTCTAACTTCCTGCTCTGACGCAAAACAAGGCTGAGCCACGACCATGACCAGCTGATATTTCGTAAGAGGAAAAAAACACACACACACACACACACACACACATCATCATTAGGGTTGAAATACAATAAGGTCATTTAATCCTATACAGACAACTCACAATGTCTACCCTAAAACCCCTAATGTCTCTAAGAGACAACACGAGACCTATGATATTAATATAACACCTTCAATAAATAATGGCCATGCGTTAATACTTCAAGAGGGCCGCTTGGGTTACCACACCAAACTGATTTGGTTTTCCATCCATGAACCAGCCCTTCCAGTTCTATCAGACATCAGATACACTGGGCAGGTGTCGAGCACATCCACACATCCACACAGCAGCAGCACAGAGAGAGAGACTCTGTTATGAGAGTTGGGCATGCTTAGCACGAGAACCGCCTCAAGTTGCTCTCGCCTCGCTACCTCACCGTCCTCCCCTGTCACTTCAGAGCAGCCGATCCGGGCGAAGGAGAAAAGAAAAAAACTGCACGTGCGTGCGTGTCGGACTCACCGTTCCGCTGGGGTG
Source organism: Setipinna tenuifilis (assembly GCA_030347295.1). Lineage (NCBI taxonomy): Eukaryota > Metazoa > Chordata > Actinopteri > Clupeiformes > Engraulidae > Setipinna > Setipinna tenuifilis. The sequence goes on from CM059269.1 coordinate 10,038,469, forward strand.
ACCGCTGGAGTGCTGCTGCCGCTGCTGCTGACGCTGCTGCCGTTTCTCTTGGACGCTCACCTGTCCTCCCAAGGCCCCTGCTGCCACTCACGCACGCTCACACCTGAAACACAACAACACAGCCAACGCACTGATCAGAGAGGCTAGTAAAACGTGTGGACCACAATACAAAACAAGACAAAAAGCATGAAACAAACAACCAAAAAAAAAAAAAATCACTAGCCTCCCTCACAGCAGGCTACTTACTGCTAATACTGATCTGGAACCTGTAAAAGCCAAAGAGGTAGTGTGTACTTTGCTCCAGGAGGTCCGTAAAGCCCCACGCATACGCCTTCAATCATGTTGATGAGGAGGAATCGAAAGGGACATAAAAACATAAACACGCAGCAACGGCGCGTCTCCCTGCAGGCCTGTTTGTAAACAGCACATGTGGATAATTGCACATGGCAAGAGGAGCAAGCAGAGTGACCCAACGTGCTATACCTACCCCAGCGGGGGCACAGGGAAACAACACCATAAACACACACACACACACACACACACACACACACACACACACACACACACACACACACCCAACGTGCTATACCTACCCCAGCGGGGCACAGGGAAACAACACCATAAACACACACACGCTCACACACACACACACACACACACACACACCCACACACACACACACCCTCGCTCGCACACACACACGCACAGGCAAATATTTAAACATTGCCAAAGGCATTCACACAAACAACATAGCACTATAAGTGCAGCAGACTATCTGGGCTGGATATTACTGTCAATCCTCGTTAATGTAGGTGGTCTGAAATAAACCACTCTTTGGAGTAGGGGAAAAAACAGGAAGAAGGGGAGGGGTGGAGGAAGAAAGTGTCCCTCAAGGGGGTTATGAAATAAAGCCTTTAAACAGCTCTTTTGTGCAGGGCCAAAAACCGCCAAGTCTCTATAGTGCACGGCGCACACATGCACACACACACACACACACACACACATATCTATACGGTCAGCGACTGGCCCACAAGCTATTCACTGTTGGATAACAGCATGTGGCTAAGGAAGCTGCATCTTGACAGAAGCTCTCCGGAGATGAAGTGAAACATCTGCATGCAGGCTCCCTCGACGGAGTGACAGTATATGCATTATTAAGAAGACATATAGCGCAGTTCGTTAGTGACTGTACTGTACGCGCTTCCATTCAGGCAGTCTGCCTTCATCAATCTCCTTCAGTATGGGAACAGGTCGCAGCACCGTCACTTTTTACAGCAACTTAATGACAAATACTGGTGGGACAGACTGAAGGACAGAATATATTTTAGGTGTTTTAATGCTACCATTGCACTACCATTTCAATAACGGTGTTATATATTAAATATTGATAGCACAAAAAATAAGGTCTGACCAAGTCTCTCTTTCAAAGGGCCAAGCACAAACATCTGTGTTCTGTATTTCAAGTGTGAAAACACCCAGTTTTATTGCCCAATGATTTCTGCCACATAAAAAACACGGACTGAATTGTGAAAGTTACTAAAATACTAAACCGCAGAATCTGAAATCTTTAACAAAATGAAAGTAGGGGAAAAAAAAAAACAAATAACTAACTCAAGTCCATCTAAAATGATCAATCTGCTAGCGGTTTGCTTCATGATGAGATGAAATTAAAATGTTACTTTCCAAACCCATCATGAGAAAGTCTGAGAGCCAAGAGGCCCAACAGCTACATGAGCAGAGTGGGCCCTGGCGGCGCAAGGTGTTTCAAGTAAAGTCTCGGAAATGATCCATGATCGCTTTCTGAGATGAGGATTTCCCTTCTCCACCCCCACTCCCACCACCACCACCACCAGCACCAGCACCTCGGGGGAGGGCTTCCTTCTCAGCATAATCATTCCTGCGCTCCCACTAACCCATTAATCATACAGTACGCACATCCATACTCTGCCTATGCATCCCTGCAGCAACTGAGGGGGGTGGTGTGGGAAGGGGGGGTGTTTCTCTCTTCAGGTTTCTCTCTTAACATTCTTGCCCCCCCAACAGGATAAGTCCTGGGTTTTCAAAGGCAAAATAAGTGTTTGCTGCATCACAAGCATCAGGACGCCATGAGATGGGTTCCCAGCAAACAGCAAAGTCGGGGAAAAATAAATAAATAAATAAATAAATAAATAAATAAATAAAAGAGGGCCCTGACTGCCACGTTCCAATTTTCAGGAGTGCTTGTCTCGGATTTTCTTTGTTATTGTAAGTGGCATGCGGCAGTGCAGGCCTGTCGATACGGGGGGGTGGGGGTTGGGGCGGGCGGCTCAATAGGGGATTGAGAATAACATGACCTCATGATCGCTCCCGCAAACGGTGGAGGCTAAAAATAGACGCGGTGCGCCTGCCGTACACAGACCCAGAGGAAATGGTTCTGTCACTGTTCCACCGGGTTATAATAAGCACCCTCCTCTCCAGCGCTGCTGTGAGCGTACGTTTACGCTAGTGAGCTCTTATGTGCAGACACGCACACACACACGCACACTCACATAAGCATGCACGCACGCACGCAGAAGCACACACACGCAGAAGCACAAACACACACACGCACAAGCGCGCACACACACACGCACAAGCGCGCACACACACACACACGCAGAAGCGCGCACACACACACACACGCGCAGAAGCGCGCACACACACACACACGCGCAGAAGCGCGCACACACACACACACACGCAGAAACGCGCACACACACACACACACGCAGAAGCGCACACACACACACACACGCACAGAAGCGCACACACACACACACACGCACAGAAGCGCACACACACACACACGCAGAAGCACTTGCATTTTAATCGGCATCCTTTAATTGCTGCCTTAATCAATTTGGGGTATGCAAGCAAAGGTAATTGCAAAAGCTGGGGTATTCTTAAAATTGCAATTCACAAAACCCATCATTTAAGTTGATGGCAAGGCTCGACTTCAGGCATAATTAGAAAAAGATTGCGCATGGTCTCACTCTCACTCTGCACAGAGTGGAAAAGGATGTGTGTATACGTCCTCCGCATGCCTCCGTGTGTGTGTGTGTCTTTGTGTGTGTGTGTGTGTTTTTGTGTGTGTGTGTGTGTGTGTGTGTGTGTGTGTGTGTGTGTGCGCGTGTGTGAGTGCGTGTGTGAGTGCGTGTGTGTGTGTGTGCGCGCGTGTGTGTGCGCGTGTGTGCGTAAGCAAGTGAACAAGCGTTTTCATATGTGTAAGTGGGGTTGGTCTGGATATGATAAAGAAAAAAAAAATGTTCTGACTTAATTTAACTGGCCAGAAATACCCAGACACTGTATATTAAACACACTGTATTTTAAACACATCTGGCTTCTCTGCGATGATGAATTGCTAAGTGAGCCGTCAAAGACGTAAACAAACACTGAAAAATAAATGAACACGCTGGCTAACAATAGTAACAGATAGCTATTTCAATCACCCCTTAGACAGCAACGCTGTTGGTAAAGTGAGGAAACACACACTGGCAGTGAGAGTTTCTCAGAATCATACCAAGGAAAAGACACACGTCACCCCCTTTCTGTTTTGATTGTGTATTTTATTCATTTATTTATTTATTGATGTATAATTTATAGAGCATGGCGTCATGTAATTTTACTACGTGTCAAACACAGCAGAGCAGACCAAGTGGAGCGAGCACACCAGCCTGCACACACAGACACCAGAAATACGACCGCAGAAGCTCTAGCTGGTATTTCGGCAGCCCCAATCAGAAGACGCAGTCGCAGAGTAATTTTCCTCTGTGATGATCTGACAGTGTTGGCTGATAGGCACTGAATAAAATATAGCCTGATGTGGATGTGAGGACTCCTCCTCAGACTGGAGCTGGAAATACTGTGCTTTGGAACAAAAAGCCTAGCCGACTGCCTGTGACCAGCGGCAGCATGGTGTGGAGCAATCAGTCATCTCAACTGTCTTCCACGTGACTGTGCGGAATAAGTAATCGTGATACCACAGCGAGCCAGAAAGGCTGTAGGCTGGTCCACTCGGGGGAACTCTACACTGGCGATATCGGTGGATTGTTTTCATAGCTCCGAATTAAAGGCTAATAGGTGAGACATTAAAAGGGGGTGCAAAGTTGACGTCAGCTTCCCCTAAAGTTCATCCGGAGTGCAGAGTCCGTCCCATAAAAACCACTGCTGGAAAGTTTTCGAGAACGCTTTGCCAACACCAACCCACCACACACACTACACACACACTACACACACACGGAGGCACGCGGAGGACGCACACACACACACACACACACACACGGCCGTGAGAACAGCGTGGCCACTTTTATCGCGTAGCCTGCCGATGGATGTCCCAAAACTTTCCAAGAGTTTAACCGCAGTAGCGGCGACTACATTTACTGCGGTCGGCAGTGACACCATTTTCACCCCCGCGCAACGCTGCACACAAAAACCCTCAGCATCTGCAATTCAGATCATCTGGAGACACACACACACACACACACACACACACACACACACACACAAGGCCGAGCAGCATGCCGTTCCTCTTTCCAAAATAGCCTGCGATTTTCTTTACAACTAAATACACAGTTAATTTGGGGGTAGGGAAACAATGGGCTGCTTTTTGGAAATGCGAATCCTAAATCACGGGCGCCCACAATCAATGCGGTTTTTACTGTGCATCTGGGGAATGTTGATGATCTTACAGTCTTAGTTCTGGGCATTTACATTCTTTTATGGCTGTGTGTGGACAGTGGTATGCTGGTAGGCTTCAGAGAGGCCTTAGGAGGCACAATACAATGACTGCATTGCATCACAACACCAATAGTAATGGCTTTTTTGGGGTGGATTTCAGAGTCTGCTATACTGTTTACCTGCTTGGCTGAACCCATTTCAGAGTTCACGCATCAGTTTGCTAGCAATAATGCCTACTGCACCAACTTCTCTCTTGGTCTAAAATGATCATACCGACTTACGCAACCCCCCCCGGGTCGCAGTGTACAGGGAGCTCTGATACATTCCCTGCAAATTCTCTTTGTTCCCCAGTCTTTTGACACAAACCCATACAACATATCTCAAAATGACTAATGCGTAAGTGTGAAAGGATTTTGCTGATCACGACCATTTCAATCACCTTCATTTCACCGGAGTGATGCGGCCCGGCTGACAATAAGCCTATTAACCTAACAGGCACCTGATATCTGCGTGGCATGATATGGGTCAAGAGGTAAAGTAATCTCAGCTTCTGTGCGGCTCTGCAGACAAGACAGAATTAAGACATTACAGGACTAATGAGGCTGGGCCGGCCACAGCAGAGGAGAGGAGCGCAGAGTGGAGGAGAGGAGTGGAGGAGAGGAGAGGAGAGGAGAGGAGAGGAGAGGAGAGGAGCAGAGCAGCGCAGTCAGCACTCCCCCAATCTGCAACCCACCTTTTTTTGCACCGTCAAGCAGCACAGGCTGACAAACAAATAATCACATCCACACACACACACATCCACACACACACACACACACACACACGTACACAAATCTCCATGTCCATGGAAAGGTACATATACACACACACACGTACACAAATCTCCATGTCCATAGAAAGGTACAAAACACACACACACACACACACACACACACACACACACACACACACACACACACACACACGCACACGCACACGCACACGCACACACGCACACGCACACGCACACGCACACGCACACACAGATACACAATGAAGAGGCACCTGGGGTCTGAAAAGTATTTCTGGCTCTACAGCTCCTCCCTTAATCTCTGGTGTCTGTGGGTGCTTTGTACATGTCGGAGCACCTTCTTGGTCTGGGATGGATGTTAAACCCCAACACCCTGCTTTTGGCTCCAAAGGACCATCCACATGAGAGAGTGTGATGGTAGTTCTTACCAGCGGCACCTAGCCTATTGATCTAACGGCTTTTCTGTCTTACTCTCCACCATTCTCTCCTCAAGTCTCTGCTCTCCTCTGTTCAATCCTGTAGCTCTGCGTCTCTGAGTCCACCGAGCCGAGCAGAGCTGCTGCCTCACAGTCCCCCTTCCTGTCCCACCAACCTTATTAATACTAGCCAAACATGATTTATTATTTATTGCAGCAAGGATGTCTACAAGGGCCGGGTCTGCCTGATGGATATCCGCGGGCCTCTCAACACCACCCCCCCCCACCACCCCCTGTGTCATATCGAATTCTACAGGGGAGTGCTCCATTTTGACCCGTGTCCTCAACATATCAAGCTGAGCGTGTGTGTGTGTGTGTGTGTGTGTGTGTGTGTGTGTGTGTGTGTTTGTTTGGGGGGGGACTACAGGATTTGTCACAGGAACTCAGCGAAGGGGAAAAAAAAACAAGAGAGAGATCAGAGGTTGTGGCATAGGGATGGCATTCAGCTGGTTCTGCAACAAAGACACCTACCATAATTTCCCCCCCAAAAAAACAATGAAACAAACCAAGTCAGAACCAGTAAAGTGATGGTCACAGTAATCATGAGATGCAACAGGTGACTCGCTATTTAACACAAATACAGACAAGGACAAGCTGAGCATTGACTGATTAGCATTGACTGGACTGTTATGAATACATTATTAAACTGCAATGCTAATGTTCCCATTCCTGCTGGGAAGGCCGTTTGGGATATTTACGGTAATTGATCAGTGGCCGGACTGAACATCAGTGTTTGGCTGCTTGGCTCAAAATGGAGGCCACGCAGTAGAGGTTTCACTCTCCACCAATCAGCCCTGATGAAAAGGCCCTCACCTGAGGCAGCGGCGGGGGGGGGGGGGGGGGGGGGCAATAACAAGGCAGCGGGGAAGAAAGAGCCGTCGCCTGCCAGAACCACAGGCCCGATGTTCAAGAACAGTCCTGTCACATCTCGCTAGCCAATGTCACCAGTAGGACACCATGACACTGGACACAAGACAGGAAAACAGATACTGGTCATACTAGTGGCTATACGTGACTTCTCAGGTGATGAGGTGCACTGGAGTCTAGTCATTACAGTATTATAGTCTAGTCATAATAGTTTCAAGAGGCACAGTGTACGTGTTTAGAGGTGGGATTAAAAAAGACACAGGAGATGGGGAGATGAAGAGAAAGGAGAGAAGGAGAGAAAGAGAGAGGGGAGATAGAGAGATAGAGTAAGAGAGGGGGAGATGGAGAGAGGGGGGTGGAGGGGGAGGGAGAGAGAGAAAGAGAGAGGGAGGAGATGGAGAGAGACAGAGTAGAGAGGAAGGGAGAGGGGGGAGTGGAGTGAGAAAGAGAGAGGGAGAGAGAGAGAGATGGAGAGAGCAAGAGATGGAGAGAGAGTTGGACAGGAAAGGCGAGAGGGGGGAGATGGAGAGAGAAGGGGGGTAGAGAGGAAGGGAGAGAGAAAGAGAGAGCGAGAGATGGAGAGAGAGAGAGAGAGTTGGACAGGAAGGGAAAGAGCGAGCGAGCAGGAGAGGAAGGAAAGGGGGAGAGAGGAAGTGAGGGTGGAAAAAAGGCTGCTGCTGAGGGGTGAAGGGCGGTTTGTTTATTGGGGAGTTTTGGAAAGCAACGGGGAGGAGCCAGCAGATGGAGTTTAATTAGCCAACTGGCTAGAGTGCAGGACAGCCTGGGAAGAACATGCTGACTCAGCAAACACACTGCCGTCTCCCCCATGACTCTCTCTCTCTCTTTTTCCCTCTCTCTCGCTCTCTCTCTACTAATACACACACCACACACAGAGGCCAACATACACACACCACACACACATACACACACACACAGGCCAACATACAAACACTGGGCCTGTGTCATCTACAGTACATAAATAACCTTCATTGACACCTCCCTTATGTGGGATTTCAAGCAACTGCTAACACACCTTGGCAAATCGCACACACACACACACACACACACACACACACACACACACACACACACACACACATCTTCATGCCAACAAACAAACAAGCGCACACACACAACTTTATGCCAACCAACACAAACACATACTGTACAGACACACATTTTTAAAACAAATAACAATCTCTCACACACCCAAACACACAAAGAATAGTTCATTTACGGCTGTTCCTCCCAATAGCCTCACACAGATGAGAGAGCTCGGCCAGGCTAACCCCATTACCCCAGCTAAGTGATTTAGCTCCATTTCATTCAGGAGACATTCAGGAGGCGGATTAGCCATTTCCCATCAGGCCATTGGTCAAGCCAGTGACACAAAGCCACCTCCTGTGTAACGTCACCACTGCTCGTCCACAAACTGTCTAAAGAAGGATTTTGCATTTGATACTGATTACTTATCTTATTGGTATCTGCTTTGTACTCATTTTATGCTTACATCCTATTTATGTAGGTCATGTCTGCTTGCATTTTCTGTGTGAAAATAGCTATATCCATTTTGTGTCCTTGTATGGGTCAAGGCCAAGTCAGATTTTTGCACTGAGGAAATAGAGTATATCTGTATCTATCTATCCATCCATCCATCCATCTGTCAATCTATCTATCCATCTATCCATCATGTGTATTTGACAGTCCAGGGGAGGAGGATATCCACACCAGTGACTTAAAGGGAGAGACACAGGACAGTGACCTTGGTCGATGTTTAGCCTGCGAGAGAGCACATGAACACGCACCTGCGTGTAAACTAAAACAGAGCTTGGCACTCGGAATGAACTCTCATCACGGGAAGGTTAGTGACTCTCAATCGCATTTCACGCTCACTGCGGAGCAGGCGACACCTTGCCAGGGATCCAGAGCAGTTAGCTGGAGACATCACAACAACAACAACAACAACAACAACAACGACGACAACAACAGCAGAAAGGCGAAACAAAACCAAGTCATGCAGGGTGATCCCCTCACATCCATCAAGCCAACCTGCCTGCCTGCTGGGACACAACTTCCATTATGCCACATCCATCATCACCACAGAGAAAAAACACAAAATCCAATAAGTGACAATTCGATATCATAGCCAGCGCTTGAGCGATTTGTATGCACAGAGGCATTATTAAAAAAAAAAAGACAGAGAGAGAGAGAATAAATCAATTTAGAAAGTAAATTCTCCAGCACTCATCTATCTGATGAAAATAAATAAACGTGTTGCGGCGAATCAAACGTTGGGTCGTCAGCATCTCGTTATCGTCGAAACGCAGGGCAAATGTCACATCAGCTTTGGGTGTGTGTGTGGGGGGTGGGGAGGTGGACGCACGTCAACGAACCAGTCAGGCCTGGGGTGTCAGAGAAGCGTCGATGGGATGACTCAAAACACACACACACACACACACACACACACACACACACACACACACACACACACACACGAGGTACTGGGGGGAGGACAACACACATTTGCATTAAAGGCAGCTCGTCTTTGTAATCCCCATATGAGCCGTAGCACTTCATTAGGCGACGGCGGAGTGATTTAACACGCACACACACGGCTCCTTATCTCATCCGCTCGGCCAGCAGACATCAGCGCAGGCATGTCCAGTATAGTCCAGGCCCTCTGCGAAAGAGAGACGGCTGAGTAATATGGGAGGTGTGTGTGCAATGTGGTCCACTTCCATCTGTGAGTGTGTGTGTATATATGTGTGTGCATGTCTTTCTCTCTCTCTCTCTCTCTCACACACACACACACACACACACACACACACACACACACACACACACACACACACACACACGCTCTAACAAGAGGCTATTAGAGCGAAGCAGCAGCGCTCATTTGCATGCACATATTTCCCCAGTGCCATGTTCGGCTGGGGCTCCCCTGAGAAGCCATCATTAGCGATCTGCAGCACCATCGATCTGCAGCCAGGCCACGCAGATGTGCCTGACCTCCCCCGACACACACACACACACACACAGGCAAAGACACTAACACACTTAGGCAAAGACACTAACACATACTTAGGCAGACACACACACACACACATGCAGAAACGTGCGCACACACACGCACACACACACGCACACACACACACACACACACACACACACAGGTTAAAGGAGACCATGATTAGCAGTGCTTGTGTGACCACTTGAGAAGAGCGAGAGCAGGAGTGTGAACCTGTGTTGAAGCAGCTGAAGCACACACACACACACACACACTCGCTCGCTCCAGTGACACACCGTCTGCATCAGGCCACACTTGTCTGGAGACAGTGTGGATCAGCCAACACCCCGAACCCCGTTGGCATTAACAGTCCATGGATCTGACTGCGTGTCACCTAAAGTTCAACATCCTAGGTGGGGAGGGGTCGGGGGATGGTTGGGCTGACACAGTGATGGGATGGTGGTAAGGGGGTGGATAGTGATTGTGTGAGGGGGGAAAGAAACACACACATTCACGTAGGCCAAGACACGTGGGGTGGTGGAGTGGAGTGACGGTGTGTGTGTGTGTGTGTGTGTGTGTGGGGGGGGGGTTATGGCGTGAGTCAGGTCGGAGCAGGCAGGCAGGCGCCTGGTCTGGCCCCCGCACGCTGAAGCAGTTAAGCAGGGCATCCTGTGGCGCCCCCGGGGTGGGGGGGTGGGGGGGTGGGCTCGTTATCTTCCTGCCTGAGCGGCGCATATGTCACCCAAATAAATAAAATGCACTGGCGCTGGGCACGCTCACACGCTAATCTAACTGAGTGACTGCAGGCGGAGGAAATGAAATGAATGTGGGTGCTGGTGCTGGTCTGTGTGTGTGTGTGTGTGTGTGTGTGTGTGTGTGTGTGTGTGTATGAGAGTATGTGTGTGTGTGTGTGTGTGTGTGTGTGTGTGTGTGTGCGCGCACATATGTTTATGTGTGTGTGTGTGTTTGTGTGGGACTATACATGATTTGGAATGTGTGTGTATATGCTTGTGTACAGTATGTGCACGTATATGCATGTATGTGTGTATATATTTGTGTGTGTGTGTGTGTCTGTCTGTGTGCGTGTATATGTATTTGTGTGTGTGCACGTATATATTTGTGAGAGTGAGAGTTTTTGTGTGTGTGTGTGTGTGTGTCCCCGTGTGGTTGGTGTGTAGGAGCAGGGGCACCCGTCTCAGGCCCTCTGGCCTCTGTCTCTGGGCTCCACTCTAACTAAATGCCGCTGGGTAAGAGGTGGGCTTTGCACAGAGTGCTCTTCTGAAAGCTTTGCTGGGAGTAGTCAGGCGTGGAGAGGACGCATCCAACCACTCTACTGAGCCTGCCTCTGATGTCTTCCTCCCCTATTCAGCAGAAATTCAATTCCTCAATTCAGCACCACACACACACACACACAAATGCACAGAAACACACACAAACGCACAGAAACGCACACACACACACACACACACACACACACAGGAGCAGGATCACACACACACACACGCGTACACACTCACATGTACACACAAACACACAGACCAATCACGGCTTGCTCCCCGCTCACAGCCAACTTTCTGGACACTGAGCAAACACGATAAATCAGGC
>CM059269.1:10054911-10107411 GCA_030347295.1 Setipinna tenuifilis
ATTCACAGGCGGGCGGGCAGGCACGGAGCGATGCCTCCCACACCGACTCCATATGGTTACTGCATTACACTTCAGTGCTGATACGCAGCCCACACTCACTACACTCGCTACACTCGCCCAGCGCCTGCCAATGCTGTCGGCACACAGACGGCAGAAGCCTATAGTTCCCACTGCAAAACACATATATACACACACACACAGACACACATACACATATATAAACACACACACGCATACACATACACAGACATATATAAACACACACATACACGTGGGTACATCAACCTATACTTAAGTCACGAAACGTGGGCGTTTAATGCTATAAGTAACCACACAGGCACGAGTGTTTAAGGTAGTAACGAGCATTTAAGGTACCTACACATAAACATACAAGCACGCACACACACAGGCATGAAAGCCAAAGCATACTCCCTTACTATAATTTTGGTGGAAGAAAAAAAAAAAGAAAACTGTAAAAACACAAACATCCGCCATCTATGAAAAGTCTGCTGGCCTTCTGCTGGCCCCGATCTCGCCGGATCAGCTCGCTAAACGCCTCACTTCTCCTCCACCTCGTTTTTCATAAGTAAATAGAAAGATGAAATTTGCAGCTACATAAACAAATCCTGTGGCTGGTACGCTGAAAAAGAGAGAGAGAGAGAGAGAGAGAGAGAGAGAGAGCGAGAGAGAGAGCGAGCGAGAGAGAGAGCGAGCGAGAGAGAGAGCGAGCGAGAGAGAGAGCGAGCGAGAGAGACAGAGCGAGCGAGAGAGAGAGAATACAGGGAGAAAAAAGGCAAATCTAATGCAAGACATGCACAAAATGCGGGTGGGTTCACCTCTCTCTTACTTGAGGTACATCATTAAAACTGCCTGAGAGAGACTAGCGTAATCACTGCATCTTGTGGATCCCATTAAAGTGCCATTAGGACACCCAGCCACAGCAGCTACTGAAGCCTGAAGCCTGAAGCCTGGAGCCGGGAGCCTTGCAGAGATGCAAGCACCACCACGAGAACGACAAGTGACACGTAGACACACAGGGCCAAGACACTGTGCCTGCTGAAGCTGGAGTCACCCCTGCAATCAGCCAAGTGTGTGTGTGTGTGTGTGTGTGTGTGTGTGTGTGTGTGTGTGTGTGTCGCATCATCACCAGTTCTCCTCACCCTGTCATTAAGGGCTAGTTATATCTCCCTCCTCAAGTAAACAAACAACAAAGCACAAACAAACAATGGGATCAGCAATAACAACAACAACAACACCACCACCACGAGAGGAGGAGGAGGAGGAGGAGGAGGAGGAGGAGAAAACAGCAGTGTGAGTGCTAGCCTAATCATGTGTCATGCTGGGGCCTGCCCCTCTCTGCTCAGCCATGGTTTCAGGCCAGACCGCTGTGACACACGCCACACTGCTCAATCTGCATTAAGATTCACAGCAAAGGCACAGCCCCGGGTAGACCGACACACTCACACACACACACACACACACATAATTAAATCAATTAATATCAATTAGTAAACGTGCATATACACATCGCCAGCAGTCAGCGTTCAGAGATCTCCTCGGAGCGACTTCCCCCACGCTCCCTTTGCATACTAAACAGAGCAGGAAGTGCGGCTTAACTGCGGCTTTGCAGCTTTCTGAGGCAAGAGCCAACCATGTTACTTACTCCTCCATGGGTGGATGGAGAGATGGACAGTGCCTGCTCCATGTGCCTCACCTTACTGGAGGTGGAGGAGGAGGAGAAGGAGGTATAAGGAAGAGAAGGACAATGAGGGGGGAGGTGGGGAAGATGAAAAGCTCACCTGTGCGCTGGGGTTGAACGAGGTCCCGGTTTACAAAATTCATTACGGATTAGAATACCCTCCCACTGATGTAGGGATTAGCGGAGTCCTGAAAAATGTAACATTACATCCATGTCAAAACTGCACGCTCGACTTGAAGCCTTTTGTCGGGGTTGTCTGAGGAGACGGCGGGCTCGTCAGCTTGATTAAGCTCCCCGACACAGAGCACGGCTCAGAGTACAGCGCGGCGTAAACCTCCCGTCCTACAGCCAATTTGTAGCACTCATTGTGTTATGGCAGCACAGCGTTCATAATCTAACAGGAAAACACTGCAACGGCGCAAAGCCTTTTTCCATCTCCCTCATGCAAAGGGGAAAAAAAAGATTGTTGTGCTATATGAATAATTTACACTGCTTAACTTGTGTTTATTTGTGCTGCCAAATAAGTAGCAGGTTTGAGGGTGAGATGCAAGCTTAAGGAGGCAAATGAGAGCTTGCGAATGAAACTCGGCTCGTTCTGTTTTTTTCATCTCGCAGAGACAGAAGAGATGTGCAAGACGTGGTCAAGACACTCAGCTGTATGTCTCTCCATCCGTGGTCGCCCAAGAAACCAGAGACCAGAGGGCTGCCCTTTGATTAATATTTAACAGTGCATTCACAATAACAAAGCTATGTGGTGTACAACAACAGGCAGAATTTCAGCTGGAAAGTGGGGCATTTTTCACGTTTCGCGAAAGCCAAGCGCATTTATTTTTTAAATCATATTTTTTGATGACGGAAATGTATAGAAAGACACACATGAAAAATTGATGGCAAATGTAAGCAGCCTACGCAAAACCCTGAGCAGTCCAACCCCCCCCCCCCCCCCCCCCCCCCCACACACACACACACACACACACACACACACACACACAACCATCTCTGTAGGGCCCGTGTGGACTGGCTCATGCCCTGAGTGGGAAATGTAGGACACACATTCTGTAAGTGAGGTGCGGCCACTTGGATGTCCGGTGAGGACCGGCGTGTTATCACAGTTCGATGGGCAGGCGGAAGAGCTGACGCTGCTGACGCTCCCCTCCCCACTACTCCCCTCCCTTCCTCCCCTCCATAAAATATAAATCGCACTGGCTTTCACATCTCGTCTTGCACATTGCTCAGGGGAGCAGGATGCTGAGGGGGGGGGGGGGGGGGGTCAGTGGTGTGAGATGCCTCGGGAGGAAACAACAGTGACACTGGAGGAGAAGGGGAGGATGGTCTGAGCAAGCTTTCCCTCGTCTGAGGTCAGGGGTCAAAGCATGCAGCTGCAGGTCCATATCACTATCAGTTCCCCATCAAGAGCAAGGGATGGAGATGGGGGAGAGGGTGTGTGTGTGTGGGGGGGGGTTGGGTGGACCTGACAGGCTTGCTGATGGCAGCAGAGGTCAAAGGTCATTGTGCATGTAAGGTTGATGTCTCTGCAGATCACATTTCAACACACCACAAGACGCAACAAAGGGGAAGTTCTCAGAGTACACCATTTGAGTGTGTGTGTGTGTGTGTGTGTGTGTGTGTGTGTGTGTGTGTGTGTGTGTGTGTGTGTGTGTTTGCGTGGGGACACATGAGAAAGACCAATCAGGACAAATAGGAAAGTGTGAGAAGGGGAACAAGTGAGTGGGGGAGATAAAGGGGAAAGTCATTTAGTGGCATCAAATTCAGAACACACACACACACACACACACACACACACACACACACACACACACAATCCTCAGTTAGCCATGACAGGTGACAAACAAGCATCACCGGTCAATCAATCAAGACACTCCACATTAGAGTTTGCGTGTACGTGTTTGTGCGTGTACACGTGTGTGTGTGTGTGTGTGTGTGTGTGTGTGTGTGTGTGTGTGTGTGTGACAGAGAGACAGCCTCCTAAATAGATCCACAGTCTGATGAAACAGGGTGCACGCGGGCATGAAGTGGCACGGCCAGTCTCAGCTCATTGGCTGGCTAATTAGGCAGAGCCTCCTTCATCTGCAGCAGGCCATCAACACAACACAGAATAGGGACGCACGAAGAAGGCATCCTCGCTCGCTCACTCACTGTCCGCCCGCTTCCTCCCTCTCTCACTTACTCGCTCGCTCTCTGGCTTACTCACTGTCCACATGCCCTCGCTCTCTCTCTCTCCCTCACTGTCTCTCTATCTATCCATCTCTCTCTCCCTCTCCCTCTCTCTCTCTTACTGTCCGCTCCCTCTCTCAATCGCTCGCTCACTGGCTTACTCACTCACTGTCCACCCGCTCTCGCTCTCTCTCTCTGTCTCTCTATCTATCCATCTCTCTCCCTCTCTCTCTCTCTCTCTCACTGTCCGCTCCCTCTCTCACTCACTCTCTCTCTCACTGTCTCTCTATCTATCCATCTCTCTCTCTCTCTCTCTCACTGTCTATCCATCCATCTCTCTCCCTCTCTCACTGTCCGCTCCCTCACTCGCTCACTCCCTCTCTGGCTTACTCACTCACTGTCCACCCGCTCTCTCTCTCTCTCACTAACTGTCTCTCTATCTATCCATCTCTCTCCCTCTCTCTCTCGCTCACTGTCCACTCACTCTCTCACTCGCTCGCTCTCTGGCTTACTCACTCACTCTCTGGCCGCTCCCTCAGCCTCTGCATGCCATCTGTAATCCAGACAACAGGAGGCGATGTCCTCAACACCAGACCTGCCATCAGACAGGTGCAGAGGGGAATTTTCACTACAGCCAGCCACCTGTTCAGAAGGTCCTTTGGAGCGGACCGGACAGAAATGGACGGACTGACAGACAGATGGACAAACAGATAATGCTTTACTGCCACACATCAAAGTTGGTGGTAATTGTTGTTAAGGTAGCACAGTCCAAGCAGAAGGACAAATAAAATAAATACATAAATAAGAAGTAGATCTGCCATCACTGTGAGGGGCTGTGCGGATGCCCACCTGCATGCAAAGCTTCAGGCTAAATATTTATTTCCGTGTATTTGTTTGACTTCGAGCCATATTTAACAGACAAAATAAACAGACAAATGGCTCATCACTTGGAAAGGGAAAGTGGAGGGGAGTCTGAAGGATTCCTGCTACAAGTCAGCGCTGTGATTCTTGGCAGCCAGAAGTCAGCAGCCAAAACCCACGCCCACTGAACCACCTGACCCCATAACAGGAGCGTAAACATGACGATGGTTGGGGTGGGTGGGGACGGGGTGGGGGTGTGGGGGAGGGGTGGTACAGTGGTTTCTTTCTTATCGCTGTCTTTAATGGGATCCAGCGGCACGCCGAGAGTGCGGAGAGAGAGAGAGAGAGAACTCCCACTCCTCCGCTGCGGCGGACTTTTATGGCTTCCGGAGTGTCCTGTGTTTACACCCCTAATCCCCCAGCTGCTGCACGGAGAGACCGGGATAAGTGGGATGCCTTGTGGGCTGATGAATGATTCAGACTAAGGGCGGGAGAGTGACTGTGTATAGTCTGTGTTCAGAGAGTGTGTGGGAGAGAGAGTGTGTGTGGGTGAGAGAGAGAGTGTGTGTGGGTGAGAGTGTTGAGTCGGAGTGTGTGTGTGCGTGTGTGTGTGTGTGTGTGTGTGTGTGAGACAGAGAGAGAGAGAGACAGAAAAAGAGACAGAGGGAATGAGACAGAGAGAGGGAAGGAGACGAAAAGAGAAAAAGTTGATAGAGGGAGACGAAAAAAAGAAAGCGAAAGAGAGCCCAGCACTGGTCTTCATTACAACGCAATGAGCAATTATGTTGGCAAGGGCAGAGGACTCGGAACCTCACAACAGACCAAAAATACCCTCCCAGAGCAAGGTCAGGCAGCCACTGACCTCATAATGAAGATCCAGACCTTGACCGGCGGGCAGCGGCCTTCCTGATGGGCACACAGCGATGACTATCGGCCCTCGGCCATCATTATCACCTCTCCGACCAAAGGATCAGATTAGAGGCCTGCTCTGTGCAGACACTCAAACCACACCTCCCTCTCTCGCTGTCTCTCTCTCTGCCTCTGTGTGTCTGTCTCTCTCTGTCTGTGTCTGTCTGGCTGTCTCTCTGTCTGTCTGTGTGTCTCTCTCTCTCTCTGTCTCTCTGTCTCTCTCTCTCTGTGTCTCTGTCTGTCTGTGTGTGTGTCTCTCTCTCTCTTTGTCTCTCTCTCTCTGTCTCTCTCTCTCTCTGTCTCTTCACAGTTGGCTGGCCCTTGCACAATAAAGCAACCGCCATGACGCAAGCTCATCCATTTCTGGAGGAACTGGAGGAAATTTGCTTATCATCGTGCCGTGACAACAGCACACTGTAGGTGACTCAGTTTGGAGAGAGGGAGAACCACACTGCTCTGGCTGTCGTTTTCTGGGGTTGTTGTCAGCAAGACTCACCCATGCAATCATCTCCTCCACTGTGCCTCTCTGGAATCACCATGAATCACCGCAGTGAGAGCGAGCAGTCAGCAAAGATGCCTTTGCATCTCACAGGTTCAATTCCAAGTCAAGACTGCGATGCGGTCCATGTCCAAATATGGCAGAAATCGCTAAAACGCTAAATCACATTTTTTCATCCACGAGAGATGATTCTGCATCTATACATAGACCGTCCGCCTATCCGTCCCTTACTGTCGTAAGCTGGCAGAGCAAATACTTCAGGGAATAAAGAAAATAATCAGTTTAATTTAAATTGCGCTCAGTCAGGCAACAAGTCTGAAGAGCGTAAATAATGAGCGAAGGGATGACACACGGCGTAGAGAGAGACGAGGACGGCGGAGAAGAGCGCAGCAGGTTAGCCAAGCGGGAGGATGACTCGGCTCTGTCTGCAGGGGCAGTTTGGGTAGGACGTGGTCCACGGCGTTTCAAGACGTCACCCTACATCAGGATATAAGGGTAGGATAGGATAGGGTAGGGTAGGGTGGGGTGGGGTGGGGTGGGGTGGGGTGGGGTAGGGTGGGCTGGGGGGGCGACTCAAGGCTTGCTGTGTTTGCTGCCAGTGTGTAAGGCCTAAGCTCAGCTGAAGGTCAAATGAAAGGCAATCCGTTTGGAAAAACACGTCGATTACTGGAAAAAAATGGAGTCGCACTAATTACAGGATGACGTTTCACGCGCTTGTCCAGAGATGGCACATCGTGAAGCCTGAGATGCAGTTGGAGAGGCAATGATATATTGCTTCTTTTTTTTGTTTTTAATTCAAATTCGACTGTGGGTACAAATGCCCAGCCTGAGTCACGCAAGAAGGGAGGCTCAAACTCACTCACTCCTGCCCAACACAGTTCGCGTCCTAAGTAAACAGATTGGGAGGGAAGGGGGACATTTGGATCAGACTAGCCAGTGTTTCTGGCAGCCAAAACATCCAGGAGCACAACGATGTGGGGAGGAGGAGGAGAGACAAGAAAAAAAAAAATACTGTAACATTTCATGTTTGTTTGGACACTGAGTAAAAGCATCCAGAGGCCTTTTGGCTCCTGGTCTTCTTGTGAAACAGGTCTGATGACAAGCGTGGTGAGCTCTCAGTGGCTCCAGAGAAGAGCCCCCTACCAACCCTCAAATCGCCGTAGTCAACCACTGCGGAGTGCCGAGACCCTGTCAACCACAAGCAGAGACCGAAGACCGAATCAGAGCGGGAAGTGAGACCAGGGGGGCCCGAAGGAAGGCCTGTGGGGGTGAGAGGCACAGCAGACATGTCACTCAGGATAAACACACCACAGTCCCCCTGGCCCCAGCCCCGAGGTTCATCTTGGAGTGTGTTGACACGCAAGACGCAACGATTCACACTTTTGCTGTGTTCTGGAGTGTGTGTGTGTGTGTGTGGGGGGGGGGGGGGGGGGGGCAGCATCAGTGGAGGAAATCAGATTCATCTGACTGCTTCAGCTTGAGATCCTCCTTCGCCTCAACACACTGTTAGGCCCTCAGGGATGATCAATTTGACAATTACTGCAGAGTGCCTTCCCCCCCCCTCTCCCTCCCTCTTTCTCTCTCTCTCTATCTCTATCTCACCACACCCCTGCCTGCATCATGAGGGCCTTTCCACGCCTCTACCAAACAAAAGCCACTGAGGAACACAGTCTTACTCTCGGGGAAAAATGTTTAAATGCCTTTGTAGCTCACTCTGATTGGCATAAATACAAAGTCCCACTTATATAACTTATATAAGATGTAGACATCATTTTTTTATGTCTCTTGTCATCTGTAGACTTGGGAAAATGATATCATCATGGAAGGAATGTGGTCCAGAGATTCATCCACAGTATGTTTTGAAACAGGGCATCATTCCTGCACAGGCACCTGCTTCAGCGCATTAACCACTGTGGCAACAGGGCCCAAAAACCAAAAAGCAAAATGCATTCCTAATGTGACAAGACACGCAGGCACAACAACAGGAACCATTCACTATGAAGAGAATAAGGGATGAGGGCCAGTGGCAGTCACTTCATTATCAGATGCAGTGCCCCAGGCACTTACAATGGGAAACAGCACTGCCTGTGTAACTGCATGCTTTTTCCTCCTCCACACAGTCTTCCACATGGATCCACCCATTACGGATCCTTTTGAAAAGCATCCAGGCTGATGTACACACGCACACATGCAACCCATGGTTAATTAGACTGGTGAACAGTCAATATTTAAAAAATATATATATAGCTATGAAACCGCACGTCTTTCGCATGGTTTTGGAAACTGACAAAAGTTACTGAAGATACTGCCAGCAAAATTTGTCAGCTTCATGTGTCGAGGAATAAAATTTGAAGACAGACACTTAAAAAGAAACGATTTTGCAGTGTGAAAGTGAATTTAGGCATTAATTAGAATTAGCATTTTAGTTAATTCTTTATTTTTCACAAGATGACTTGCTTCCAACTCTTTTGAGGATTTAGCTTAATTCAGGACGAATTGTTTAATTAAAGCTATTTATGGAACAATGTGCCTTTCTCTTCCCTCTTGCCACTCACCCAGCAAAGCAGCATCTATTAACTTTTTTTTCCACCGAGAACTGCAGCCATTTCCCAGCAAAGAACAAGCTGAACAGCGGTATTATGTGAGTGGTCAAGCAGCACAGGGATGAAGACTTCATCGTTTGACTGGAATGACTACAGACGTCCCACTGCTCACTATGCAGGCTTCAGTGCACGAGGGGAAGGAAGAACAAGCATAATACTGTACTACCATACACTTCCTTAACCAAACACCATACTGCCTTACAGCGCTTATTTGGATTTCCACTCTTTGGGAAAACACACACGCACACACATCACACCCACACTCAAAAAAACACAGACACACACAGAGACACAGCTTTGAAAAAAACAAAAAAAAAACAGCAGTCAACAGGCCTGTAGTCATCAGGCGGTGCAGTCACTGTGATCTTTGCAGAAAGCTTAATTGCCATTGATTTGCTGTGGCTAGCGTTCTGCGGGCCCAGCAGGGTGGGGAGGGGAGCTGCTGCGTGGGGCAAATAAAGAGGCCCGTCCATCATGTCCGCCTGCGTCAGCTCCTTCACGCCGCGCCGCGGGAGCAGCTCAAAGCTAATGGCGCTAGTGAGAGTGAGATTGTCAGGCGTCGCAGGCTCCCATGCTATGCCAGCCCAGGCTAGGCCAGGCCACCGCTGCAACCCTCAGCTACACGTCTGTAGACCACAGACTGTGCAGCCAATCACAACATTTCCTCAAAGCCGAGCCATTATGCACCAAATCGGTGATCCCGACTGAGTGCCTGCTTTCAAGAGGCGCACCACACTGTGCATATGGCTTTGCTGGAATGAGGGCGATGAGAGTCAAAAGTTGTGATATGTAAGCAAGCAGAAGGATAGGGCCTTCATCTTTCTTGCTACTGTGATAATCACATAAAGAGTAAAGTTTCATCATTAGAAAGACCTTATTATGTTGTAATGAGACATCAGTCCTGCCGCTGAAATGCTGCAAAACTCCCCGCATGTCTGGCTGCAGTATAGCCACACCACCACTGCAGGCTCGTCTGACTGCAAGAGACTCATCACTCCATCACTCCATCCCAGCCCTATTACAAATCCCCGTCTCAGCCACAGCTTTCTCTGTACAGGTTTTGTGTGCTTTTAAGGAGGGCGGAGGGAGGGAAAAGGGGGTTGGGGGGGGTATGGGGGGGCATATTTCCCTGCTGCTGTGGCACCTTTGGCTTGGTGGGAGCCTGCGTTCTGGGCATAGGGCCGTGCTAGGAGACGTGGTGGCGCCAGCTGTGGCCCAGTCTCTCCCCCTGTCAGCACACGCCTCCTCAGCTAGCCTAACTCACACAGACAGCAGCAGGGATGCCATGCCACGGCCCCGGGGCACTCATCGATGCAGCCTCTCCATTTGCTTAAGCAACGAGGAGCAAGCAGGGGTTTTTTTGGTGGTGATGGTGGTGGTGTTGTTTTGCTTTCTTTGCTGCAGCATGTCGCTAGTTCTGGCGAAACAAGCCAAGAAATGTCTTGGTGTTATTTACAGGCTCTGCGTGTTAGATTATTACTGCCTAGCACAAATATTACACAACTGGGCCAGCTGGGATTTTGACGCACAGAAGACAAGGGGGAAAAGCTTCTAAGGCGCTAAAGTTAACTAATGCCAAAAATAGGGTTTGATGATGCCGTGCACTGCTACCCAAAAATAGGGTTCGATGAAGCCATGCATTAGCATCAGAGTGGAGTTTTGCTACCCAAAAATAGGGTTCAATAAAGCTGTGCATTGCTATCCAAAATAGGGTTCGATGAAGCCGTGCATTGCTACCCCTCTTTGTTTGAGCAGCAGCACATTCTCTCCTGCAACCCTGCCCACCCCACCCAGTCAGGTGACCCACTGTGGTGCAGAAGTGTTCTTCCGTCAGAGAGCCGGCGGAGCAAAGACATCCGGGCCCCAAGTTTTGCACCCCATCAGCACAGAACATCCGTCACAGTGATCAAAGGGGTTCGTATTTTTAACTCCGGGTGCTTTGTTGTAATGCCCTCTCCCTGGGAAGCGGACCGAGTGGGGAAAAAACAGCGAGGAACCAAAAGCTCATCAGCCAAAAAGAAAAAGGCATAAACTTTACAGAGTGTGTCTTGGCAAAAGACAACCACTACTTATATTTGCCATCCTTAATCCTGTCCTCACTGGCCTGTTTTCTCCAGTAGCAATTATGCTTCACTTAATGTTAGTATCAAGGGGGACTATGTGCATACTGCATGCTGCTCCGCACAAGTATACTGGTGCATTAGAGTCTTTTAAAGAGCAAGCTCACATTTCAGGCCGGTTTAATTGCTGGCTTGTTTTTGAATTATTAGTTTATGACTAAAGTGTAATTATCACTTAGGGGTCTCTGTTGTTGTATTTGACAGGTAACCTTTTTGTCAGCCTGTTCCTATTATTTATTTATCTTTAAGAAGCTTTGTATTGAGCTCTTATGAACAACAGAACCAATTAATTCAGCATCACAGGTAAATGCCCCAGACTACAGCCTAATGGACATCAGCTCAACGAGAGCCTGAACGCTGAGAGCACTCAGTCCGTCCTGGCCACTCACACATGATGAAAGCTCTCGGTCATGAGACACTTCTGTTTCATGAGCCACAAACAGAAACAGATCATTTCTATATAAAAAAATAAAAAAAATGGAAAAAGGAAAATTATAAATAAAAAATTGCATCCCTTTAGATGGTCTCTGTTGAAGAAGCCATGCTATATAGAGACCACCCAAGCCCACCCCACACTTGGTACCTTCCGTGGTGCAATTAGAACATCAAAAAGATTCCCACTTGCACCGGCCAGGTCTGCTTAACATCAGAGTGGATTTTTTTCTCCTCCCACAAAGACATTCTCTGTGCGTCAATGAAAGGCTGCATAACCCCCCATCCCCATCCCCAGCCCCATCCCCATTCCCATCCCCAGCTCCATCCCCATCCCCAGCCCCATCCCCATCCCCATCCCCATCCCCAGCCCCATCCCCAGCCCCAGCCCCAGCCCCAGCCCCAGCCCCATCCCCAGCTCCATCCCCAGCTCCATCCCCAGCTCCATCCCCAGCTCCATCCCCATCCCCATCCCCATCCCCAGCCCCAGCCCCAGCCCCAGCCCCACCACCTCACCAACCTTAACAACCTCAGCACCATGACTAGCAGCACACAGATTTATCCATGGCCAGGGGGCTGATGGAGGGCGAACTAATCGTGACAGAGAGGCGAGAGAAAAGGAGTGATTGGTAAAGAGAAAAAAGCGAAGGTGAGTTAAACAGAGAGAGAGGGGGTAAGAAAAAGAGAGACGCTGAGAGAGACAGGGTGAGAGAGAGAGGGTATAAGACTGTGTAAGAGAGAGAGAGGGTAAGAGAGTGGGAAAGTGAGAGGGTGAGAGAGAGTGTGTGAGAAAGACAGAAAGAGAGAGAAAAAAAGAGAGAGGGGGGAGGTGGGAGAGAGAACAAAAGGAGAGCAGTTGAGTGCAGCGCTGTCTCCTCCTCCTGCAGGGACCATTCATCTCCGGGCCCTGGGGGCCGGCGGCCACGAGCAGGATGACCATGCCCATGCCTGCGTCAGCACACCAGCGCCACTCCACTCTCCTCGCCTGCCTCATGTGTCAGAGGACACTCAAGGAGAAAACAACTCACACTCACATATACAGATACACACACATATATACACACATGCATACACACACAGGGCAGCAGAAGTGGGGGGTGAAGGGGAGGGAGGGAGAAAGACAGAGAGAGAGAGAGAGAGAGAGAGAGAGAGAGAAAGAAAGAGAGAGAGAGAGAATGTTGAAAACGGAAGATGAATTGAAGACCTAGTAAAAGAGATCTCAAATATAAACTCAGGTGGAGTGTATGAGTAAAAAAAAAGTGTGTGTGTGTGTGAGAGAGAGAGAGAGAGAGCGTGAAAGAGAGAGAGAGCGAGAGGGAAGAGAAAAACGACATGGTGGACTGGTAAAGTTCATGCAATGTTAACCAAGGAGCCTTCTATGCAGTATAGAAAAAAAGACACACTCAGAGGTGACCGCAGAGGACAAGAACACATGATGCTCTTGGAGTTTGGCCCTCTCTCCTTGTCTTTCGTTGACCTTTCTGGCAGTGCGGCTGTAGTCTGCAACGTCTCTGTTCCGCAAAGTCCCAGCACGCTGTGCGGACCATGGCCGTTTTGTTTACATTGCAATTACTAAGCCTGCCCTCCAGCGCTCATCAATCTCACCACGTGCACAGATGTTGTTAAGATAACCACACCAGTCCCTTCTGCTTGCTAAGGTCACACAGATAGGATCAGCATCAAATCAAGTGAAAGCAAAACAACCGGACTCCTGTCTCTCTCTCTCTCTTGCTTAGTCCCCCCCACACACACACACAAGTGCACACTCGCACACACACACACACACACACACACACACACACACACACACACACGCTCGCACACACACACGCTCGCACACACACACGCTCGCACACACACACGCTCGCACACACACAGATACTGCAAAGGAACTGACCTTTGAAGACAGTGTGGCGGCCCACCAGACGAAGACTTCAAACTAAAAATAATCCA
Source organism: Setipinna tenuifilis (assembly GCA_030347295.1). Lineage (NCBI taxonomy): Eukaryota > Metazoa > Chordata > Actinopteri > Clupeiformes > Engraulidae > Setipinna > Setipinna tenuifilis. Next base: position 10,068,163 of record CM059269.1, read on the forward strand.
GAAGCCAATCAGATAAATAGTAGTCTGGTCTAATGCGATGGGAATTCGCCTTCTCAGTCTGAGACCATGTCTGTGCTGCCGCCGTGCTCTTTAAGGTCTTTCTCAAGCTTGTACTCTCCCTTTTTTTCCTCCCTTTCTTTCCCTCCTTCTCTTTTTCTTCCTCTCTCCTTCTCTCTCTCCAGGCACCAGTGCTACTGCTGCGAGTGAACTTCATTAAGCTCTGCTTTGATAGTGGCTCACGTGTGTCGAGCGGCTGAGAGAGGCATTTTTAAGAGCAACATCCCAATTAGCATACAGACGCCCCTAGATAAGGCGCGAGCAACAAAGGCCAGAAAGAGACGTGACAACTGGAAACACACACAAGTGCTCTGGCTGCTTAAAGAGAGACTTAAATGATTGATTTCAAAGACATTTCGCCCCACAACTTGCTCAAGGCTTCTCAAAAAAAAAAAAAAAATCACACACAAAAACATCCGCCCATTGTAGTGTGACTGAGGCATCCGTGTCTCTGCACAGAGAGAGTGCTAGGTTTGCCTTCCATCTCGATTAGAGTTAAAAATAAGTCGAGGGAGATGAAACAAGGCGATTGAAGGAATTGGCGGGGAGATCTTGCTGGGGGGGGGGGGGGGGGGGGGGCAAGAAAAAAAAAAAAAAAAACCCTACTGCACCCTCCCAGTAAGCGGCGGAATATATCAAACGCAGAGTCATTCAGCCGATCATGACTTGCTAATCCCAAACAAATGGCAAACATTTAACAGCACAGAAGCAAACGCACATGGCCAGACACAGACTCAGAGAACGCCTGGAGAACACAAGTAGTGCAGACAAACAGGAGCATTTTATTAAAAACTTGTGCTCAACAGCCTTGTTCTGGATGTCATTTCTTCCTACTGTATATAGGGAATTCAAAAATACAAAAAGAAATAATAAACTTTAAAAGAGAATAGTGACAGGGAGGGGTGTTGAGAATAGAGCTTGAAAGAGTGAGAAAACCTTCTTATACAGAGTTCTGAACTCCAGAATGCCGTGAATACAGAGTTGGAATGGGGTTGTGGATTAGCTTACTATGATGTTAGCTGTAGCGGGGGCAACAGACACTGTCGAATTCAAAATTCACGGCGCACTTTTTCAAAGCCAGCATGGGAAGGCCCTTTCTGTTTTTCAGTCTCTGAGCGAGCAGCAGCCATCACAAAGCTTAAACAACATCTGTATAAAAGAGAAAGCTAGCATGGTGGAACAGGGGTTTGACACAGCCTCACAACTAACCAAAATGAAGTAAGACTTTGAGGATTTGTCAGCTAATTTTTTTTTTTTGCAGCCAGTGTAAAAGAACATTTGTAATCTTGCTAAAGCTAAACGTTTCATTAGCTAATTGGCTAACTATTATTAGTACATTAAAGACTATCGTAGTAGACTCTGTCATGCAGGGCCTGTTAACTGAGGTCAATTGTCATTATTTTGTCTATGTAGATACATTGAATCTTTATAGATCTTCTAACACATTCACAAAGGTGTTTGACTTCTGATAAAGTCAAGGTCACCGCTAGACTCTGTAAGGTCTACTGCCATACTGAACACCATGGCAAACTGAGGTCTGACTTTGTGGCCAGGTATTTACACAATCTACCATCCACTAGGATTGCAGAAATAAGCAATAGGACCTATTGTAATAGGTAATATAATAAAGTACATAGTAATATAAATGTAAATGTGGTTTTAAAAAGAAAATAATGTGAAGATTTATTTTCGTTAAATTAAATGTAAATGTTGTAATACTGCAACAGTGGGCCTCTGGGGTTGAGCCCACTGCTTGTACAGTACACCCATCATGAGGTTCAGATGGAGAGGAGCGCAGAGTCACCTCATTAAACCACTAACCATATTTGCGAGATAGGATGCCCTTTGTGTGATTACATAGGTCTTATTTAAAAGCTGACAGGAGACAGATGTAATAGCCCTTTACTTTCCAAGAGGATTTTTACCTTCAAAAACAGAAAGAAAGAAAGAGAGAGAGAGAGAGAGAGAGAGAGAGAGAGAGAGAGAGAGAGAGAGAGAGAGAAAGACAGAAAGAGAGAGAGAGAAAGACTGTGGTAGCCATCGGTGCCACCACAATTTCCCCATTCCAACCATGCCCAGGCATCTTGCTTTCCTTCTGCCCCATAGCCAGCGGCTGGTTATTAGACAGCAGTAAATAAGTTGGTGAACAAAACTGCTAGCGCTGAAGCTAAATAAGGATCGTCTTGGGTAACAAAGCCCATTTACAGAACACGCAAAAACCACAAAGAGTGCATTTTCCATGCGTCCCGTCGTAGGTGCCAAAACCTAACCTGTGCCCCCGAGTTATTTGATCAGGCTCCTATTTTAGACATCAAACAGACACCACGTCATCCGCCGGTTTCCTCAGTAAAATATATCTGAGCACAGTTCCTGGGCCCTGGCAGGAAGCAAGGCGGTAGCTAGCTAACTCCAGTGATGAGGCGCTTGTGGCTATGGCTGTCACTCATGTAAGGGTAAGAGAGTCTGAGACAGCACACCAAAATGGTGTGTGTGTGTGTGTGTGTGTGTGTGTGTGTGTGTGTGTGTGTGTGTGTGTGTGTGTGTGTGTGTGTGTGTGCGCGTTTTGGAGAGGGAGGAAGTCTGTGAAACAGCACACCAAGACAACACTAGGGTATATGTGTGTGTGTGTGTGTGTGCGCGCACATCCGAGGGGGAGAAGGGGGGTCAGGCAAACCAATGCCGCGTCCTTATTTTACATCCCCTGCAGCCACCAGAGAAAGACGATGCAGCCGTTTCAGTGACATGTCCCTTGTTTGTCTCATCAGAAGTGGCATTGCTTATTCTCAGCGATAAAGCCTGCCTGCACGCACACACACACACACACACACACACACACCAAATCAGCAGATTTGCTCGAGTGACTCTGAGACGTGTGTATGTATAGTAAAAAACATGTGCATGTATATGATCCCAGTGCAAATATGACACATTTCTGATGAGAAGACAGGCAAGAAGCATCTTTTTGAAGCCACATGTTTACTGTCAAATCGTCTCGACTTTATGTCTGTTGAGATGCAATACTCATTTATGTCCTTCGCACACCACCTGTTAAAATGCAGTCCCCAAGACTACCTTCTCAGAATGACACTGCAGTAAATCTGACAATAAATACAACGCCAGGACACTCAGACTCACGAGAGACTTCTGAAAGGAATGTAAGAATGTAACAGAAGTGTGAGTGGGAAAGGAGGAGAAGGAAAGGGGGGGGGGGTAGAAAGATGGAGGAGGAGAAGGAGGAGTGACGTGCTGACAAAACGCAGTAACAAATACACTGAAGTCATCCCAACACTAAATTTAGATCCACAGCGGTGTCGACGCAGAGGACAAACATAATCTGTTCAAATGGGAAACCTGGCCTTGTCTGCAAAGCATTTCTCATTCACCTGACAATGTTTTCTGTTCCAATTAAGCGGTCGTCCGGGGCAGCAGGCAAGGGCTGTATCCTTTCACTGTTTCAGCCTTTAATGGGGAAATGAAAACAACAAAAAAAAAGAAAAAAAAACATCTACATGAAAGACTTCCATGTTAAAAGCTGCTCAAGAGCTCGCCTCTGATCATTAACCTCATGCTGTTCCACCTCCAACGCTAACATGCGCAACCGCTTGTTTAAAAGGCATGTCACATTTTCACAATGAAGGTTTAACGTTTCTTTACACACACAGCAATCCATAACGCCACTTAGCTGGCCCAGTACAGGGGGTAGTCCACTACTCCGGATTGATGCTATTGAAAGCCCCTCATGCAAAGACCAACACTGTCTGACAGAGGCTGATGAAAGCCATCATACAGCTATCTAGCTGCAACTTCAATTCTTCATTCGCCAACTGCACCTCTGTGTCCTGATAAAACCTGACACCAGTGAGAGTTTTGTGTCACATTTAAAAGCGGAGGGGATATAACAGATGAGTGACGACCCTTATTACTTGCGGCACTGCGGGAGTAATGGATCAGAGCAGTGTTTATGGAAAACCACTGCGACAGTCAAATTAAAATGTTCTCTTTGAGTGAACAAAGCTCACACATATGCCCCAACCAACTAGCCTGCACCTGCCAGGCTGAGTGGTTATCCTGCCATCTTTTTTTTACCACTTCAAACATCAGTTCATTATTTTTTTTTCCCAACCTTTTTTTGTCAGACTTCCAAGTGCACCTGACTCGCATATCTCTGATCTTTATTAATCAGTGATGTAAGGTGTCAGCACCCCAGGCCAGGTGTCCAAAACCCAACACTGCCAATTGATATATATATATGTTGATGTATGGTACTGCATATATAACATATATATGTTATATATGCAGTACCATATATATGTTGATGTATGGTACTGCATATATAACATATGCAGTACCATACATCCTCTCATATACGGCCCTGTTACCACATAAGTTATTAGGCTACAACTCATGGCCTTCTGAAAGTAGGCCTAGGTGGTTTTCTTTTTTTATTTCATGTTATGTTCAATTTCATTAAGTATTATATTTTACTAACCATTAATACATGAAGTCATTAATAACTACGGATGTACTGTTGCTAATAAGAAATCGTAGGGCCCTCAAGCAACCTCTGGGTTATGAAAGAAAAAAAAAGGCCTGTTCTTAATGTATTTTAAAGGCCTATTTCCTAGACGCATTGGGAAATTAGTTCAGGTCTAATGGAGAACGGTGACTGGAGATGAGTGGAGATGAATGGCTCAGGCTTCTTTTCTTCAGGCTTTGGAGTCACGCTGTTGTCAGGTCTGCTAGCCAGAGCCATAAACATATTTGCGTTAACATGACGTCCCTGGACTTAACCAACCATGCAACACAGTTAAACACTTAGATTACAGATATACCCAGCAGCGACTAGTCAAGAAGCCCGAGTACAATTAGCACGGCGTGGTGTTCAAAGGGCAGCCGGCAAACATAGTCCTCCATCGACCTACGCTACACCGCCTTCACGATCCGCCGTTTGATCTGCCTTGGAGAAGGGTTTATTGATCGCAAGCCTGGTTGCCCACGTGACCTGTGCTCACCTTCACTTTATCCACAACCTCAAGTCACACCACCATTACATTCGGCTGAGAAGCTATGGTATAACACGCTTACTACATACGCCACAAATTCGCACACAAGCACAATCAGAAATTTCCATTTGTGAAATTTTTGTTAGATTTATTCATGTAATAGAAGCACCCCACCCCATCAACACAAAAGACTAACTGGACACATTCCATAACAAGACCCACTCTTACACCAAGTCTTCCTCAGTGTCTGACCTTGTACATGACAAACACGTCGGACCTTGAAGCATTTCAATATACCATCTCAGAAGTGGGCAGGTATCTTTGCAAGGCCTTTCTTAAAGCCTCTCTTAAGGCAACACAGTGCTTAGCGCAGACCTTTGTGGTGACATGGGAATGGTCACGGTGCGGACAGCACAGTAGAGCCATCAGTCCAAGTGCCTTTGTGACGCTGCAGCGGGAGATGGGAAGAGGGAGAGATGGGAAGAGGGGGGTCTAGATGGATGGACGGCATCGTGGCCAGCTTGTAAAAAGACGGACGAGGCGAGAGCAGATGGCCTTGCTGGCTTAAACAGTACAATGGCTCCCAGGGAATCTGCAATCAGCCAATCACTGAAGAGTGCAATAAAAAAACCCAGATGCTAGTGCAGCCTCCGGTGCCTTCAACGTGTGCAACGAAGGGCCGGATGGCCAGAGAAAGCATTCAGTGAGTGAGCGTGCATGGATGCATGCATTTGGGGCAAGGGGGGTTGACCACCCTATATAATGCATAGAACTGTATGTCACCGTGAAAAAAACCAATGTAATAAATGTAATGTAATAAAATAAACTATATAGGTAATAACACATGTTTGCAGAGTACATTTCTAAACAAATCTAACAATAGATAAAATCAGGTACATCTACCACTGCAATAAACAAAACCCCCTGTGCTGATACCGAGGTGCTGTGCACTGTAGATAGTCTCTACAGAATTAGCCAAATAATCCCTTATTCTCTACTACTTCATGAAAAAGAAACTAGAAAAATATAAGTTTTATGTTGAGCATCTTCAAAAACCAAAGCCACAGCATGTCTCTCTGGGATGCCTCATGACTGCTTTGTGTGGGATTAAAGATGGGCAACAGGCAGCTTCCGAGCTACTTAGGTGAAAACATTACGAAAGACATCTGCAGAAAGCCCTGTTATACAATCGCCAATCCGCAATCCTGAAAAACACATTTCCTCCCAAAAAAAAAAAACAGAAAGAAAAAACACTTTAACCCACTTGTAAACCACTTAGCCTTTCAGACGCTCGAAAAATGTGGCTCTGCATCATTCAGGAGGAGAGCCCATTCCATTTGCTCGTCCGGCTGCTGTCATTAATGCAGCTTTGTTACACTGACAGACAGAGTCGAAGTCGAGCAGTCTTTGGGCAGGATGGCATCAGCCTGGCCAAAAAAAAGGGAGGAGGAGCGAACACGGTGTGCTGTTTGAAATGTGGCTAACAGAGCATCCCATTAGGGCAGGAACCCAATGCAGTGGATGGGGGGGTAAGGGGGGAGGGAGGCAGCTCTGGCTCCAAGGCACCAATACAGCAATGTTTTAAGAGCTGCACAGCGGTGCCTCCATATTTTATAAGCACCTTCATGTTGATGTGCACACCCATGCAATGCTTACACAAGACCAGGCCAACATTCTAAGGTGAAGCGTGTTCTAGAATGTGGAATGTGGAGATGGGCTTGCTCGACACAGGATGCCACTCTCCAGAGTGGAGCGCTCCTCGATTACTGCGCAGGGTCAACGCATGGCATGCTGACAGACCTGACACTCAGCCGATGTGCTAGACCTGTGCTGCTTCTCTGCTTGTAAGCACAAAGACGCTTTGAAAAGGGAGGGAGATGGGGCTGGGAGGGTTCACCATTCACTGAAACACAAAGGCCTTCGGGGCATGGCCGTACCTCCGGAGAGAGCGCGGAAAGGGTTTGGCATTCATTCGACCTGCGTGCCACACCTTTGACAACACGGAAAGACCTGACAATATTAAGCCTCAGGTCCCAGTGTACCTATTCCAACCCCCATCCCACACACACAGACAGACACACACACCTGAAACATTAGATTGCTCTGTCGAAAACCACCAGGTCTCACTAACCACAGGAGAGACACAGAGCGAGGAGGAGGACGATAATTATCTCAGCAGAGCATCAAACAAAGGACACGGGGGGGGTGGCTTTGTGCAGCTTGTGCAGTTAGCCATGGTGGAGCACAGGGGGGGTGCGGGGGCATGAGAGTAGAGTGCCCCCTAAAGACAGCTCCATCTGCTGGGGAAGGCGCCAGTGGCCGCCGCCCACCGCGCTGGCTGCTCAGCCCATCCAGCCGTCAGCACGCATTTGTCACAGTCACTGGCCACTGACCTGCATCATTTAGCAATGAGGTGAGACATCATCCGCTCTGAGCTCTCTTGGCAAAGAACATTTATGCACATCTTTGAGGACCTATGCAGTGGGAAAGGGCCCCAGGCACTGAGGTGGAGGGGAGGGGAAAGGAAGGGTTGTGGGGGGGGTTGGGGGGTAGGGGGGCAGGAGGTTGCAGTTCTCATACTTTTGCTGTAAGCAAATATCGGCGTCACCGAAAGTTAGAAAACAACATTTGTTGGCAAATCTTTTGCTGACTCCAAGAGGATGGGAGTCATTTTGGTTCATTAAAGCCTTTAAGATAATATATGCAAGTAAACATCAAAACCATCCCACACGCCTGGTATGATGAGGAGGGGCGGGGGACTGGCTATGAAATATGTATGCTAAAATGAGATTGAAAAGTCAACACACACACACAGACATACACACACACAGAAACACACACACACACAATTCTGATGCACAACTGACTGAAAGATATGAATTAAGTCTCAAAATGACTGACTTGTCATCCCAGCAAGGTGCAAAGAGAGATACACGCCCCGCCGTGTTCCCCCAGACACCTTGTGAAAATTACTTTAGAACCACCACTGCGATCTGAGAGGGGGACAGAGCTGCGTAAATCCGTCAGGGGAGCCTCTCTTAGAGCAACACTGAAGCACTTTTCCTCTTCGGTTTCCCTACAGGTTCGAAGCGGAATTGTCTTTTTTTATGTCTCATTCAAACTTCAGATCAGCAACCAGCTTTTGCACACTTGCACAGTGTGGTTATAGCCCATGGAGGGCCGCAAAGCGAATTCAAAAGTGCCGTTCACCCTGTTACGAGTTGATGAACCACTGAAATGATTTTGGAAACATTGTTTTAAGGTTGAAAAAACTACTTAGTGTTGCTTTAAAGAAAAACAAAAAAGTCTGAACTTTTACTCACCACAGCAGTGTGCTACTTCATAAATCAAATACCAAAGCCCTCGTGTGCATTGAGCAACACAGCTCTCTAATTAACAGAGCTTCCTAGGGAATGAGCTCCTCTGAACAAAGCAGCACAAAAAAAAAATATCCAAACCTCACAAAGCCAAGCAAAAAAAAAACATTGACATGAACCTAGAATGAGCCACCAAACTCTACTGCAGGCCCACATACAGAAACAGGACAGAGGGATGTCCATATTGTGACCCCCTCGCTGCGGCACAGTTAAGTCACCAAGTCATGGGCGCACTTGACGGTGACCGGCCCTGGCATGTGCGTTAGCCCATTTTACATTTTGCTGAGGGTTCGTCATCAGCATGTTAGGAGGGTTACGAAACAGGTTACAAAATGCATGTCAGGAGCAGTCCCAAATGCTTCCGCTACCAGCGCAGAGCCCAGTAGCCAAAATTGATGTGGTTGGAACAATCCCTTACAGCCCCCCCTCCCCCACCCCCCCTTTTTCCCCCTTTCTTGTTCCAAAAAGGAATTATGCAACTGAAGCCTGAGCATACAAATAAACTCAGCATGAATAACGGCTCTGACTTTATGGGTTTCTCAAGTGGGACGCACTTTGTGATCGAGAATCCTGCAGCTTAGATTCGGATCCTGCAGCTTAGATTTGGTCTTTGGGGTTTTGGGAGTTTTCAGTGCCATCAATGCCACCCCCACCCCAACCCCTAGCCCATATACAGCTCCCGGGGCTACTCTGCCACCCAATTAGTCAGTCCACCCCACCCCCCCCCCTCTCCCCACCACCAGAGACCTACCAAAAGGCCAATACTTCCAGTTCAGTAGGTCTACTCTTAAAAGTTCATCACTGCATTAAATCCCAGTGGAGTCATGATTGTTCTACAGTTACCAACGTGTTCTGATGAGAGTAGTGCTCATATTGTATTTTGTAATAAGACCACCACATCCTTTTTATGCATGTTGACAAATAACATGAATATATAACATATACATATACATATAACAACACCTTTCCTTTTCTGACTGTCATATTTTGTAATCCTGCAGATTTCAAGTCTGGTTGGTGTTCTATTCAATCTATTGATATCACCTACCCATAAGAACCCACTATTTTTCACAATAAAAAGAAACTACAAAAAAATATGTGAAGAACTAGAGGCCAAGTAGAGGTAACGCTTTACTGTGACATCCAGAAGGCTATGCAGACCTAAGGGAAATGTTGTTTCCCAACCCAGACACTTTAGGAAGACAAGAACAGAGAACAGATGATAGGCCCAGAGGCCACTCCAGTCCAGCCATTACCCTGATAAATCCATAAATCAGTGGCAGGGCAGGTGAAGCAGTATACATTCTTCAAAGATCTATCCATAGCACAAGAATCAACCAGAAGGTGAAAAAAAGAATTCATTGCTTGTGATTAATCTCCACTTAACAACAGATACAAAGGCTGATTAAGACATGGATAACAGGTTTTTGAGGCAATGAGACAAAGCCAATTTCTCTTGCATGCACACACACATCCTATCTGCAAGAACTGAGAAACTGCTCAGATTAAAAAAGATAAAAAATAAAATAATAATACTACACTTTACAAGAAAAGTTGTTGTCTATTGGTCATCAAACGTTTTGGAAAGGCACTGCATCCCAGTTGGACAGCTGCCTAAGGCGCAGAGTGGCTCAAAACCAGTAAAGTGGATTTTTAGGATGGCTTGCACAAGGCCCCAATCAAAATACTGCTGAGAATGTGGGGGACTACAGTCTATGCCTGGCACCCCACCAACTTTAATGTAATGTAAAATATTCTACCAAGACAAATGGGGGAAATGCTGCAGAACAATATGCAAAACTGTGAGTTTTTTTACTCATTTTAATAAACTTGTTGCCGGAAAGGAGCTCTCTACGAAGAACTAATGTTAAGTAAGTATATTTTTTTGAATTAGAAATCCTTTGGTTGCCAAGTCAATCATTTCTAGTTTAACACACATGATTTATGTGGCCAGAAATGTACTACAGCTGAAGTGTATCCAATGAAAATACTGAATAGGAAAGTATGTGTATGTATCTTTTGTAAACACAAAAATGGTGATGACTTTAGCGGGACTGACTAATTCAGTTCATCACAGATGTTAAATAAGGCAAGTGGTACATCTTGAAATACTACAAAAGATAATATTTCCAGGGTAGAGGTCAAAGCAAAGTGAAAAGCGTCCGCAAAGGGACACTGACAGGGGTTTAATAACAGGATGCTGCTGACTGCTCTCCTTTCACCATCATTATTTCTGTGCATCACACCATACATAAACAAGAGGCCTTTACTGCCACTCTTTGCATTTACAATTTTCCCTCCAGACTAGTGCACAAACATTAGTGCTGGTAGCATGCACTGGGCAAATTCTGACTGCTGGGTTAAACTGCCTTTCAACCTTCTAAAAGTCATCAGCAGGATGCCATAATCACAGAAAGATGGACGCTTTGCAGTAAATGAATCTGGATTCTTGCTTTACAGGCAGAATTTCTGTGTGTATTGATGGCCGTTACAGTCATTAAATGACAGTATGCAAATGAACCTCAAAATAAAGCAGTTTGACAGACTGTACGCCGCCACAGAAAGCTGGCTCGTTTCTATTTCCTAAGTATTTAAAATGCTCCTCAGCTCACTGCTGTGCCCAAACTTTAGAAATTCTCGGAAGACAGCAGACCAGCATTCAACTGCTGAACACAGCACCTACAGCAGCAGCAGCAGCGCTGAGAGAGGTCGTTTGGTACACACACAGCCAACGCATCTCTTGCCACCGCGCTGTCAAACAGCTGTGAGGCCAAAGGCTCCATCCTGACTAGTACACAACTGACTGCCCTGTGACAATTGGAGATGTAGCGTAGCCTATCCCAGGTCAAGCAGGAATCTTCAAATTATGAAATAAGTGGAACCTGCCAGGCATATACAGGAACACAAAAAATATTGTGCCCCAAGACTGTATTCATTTTGCAAGGTGTAGTGAATTCTAAAGACTAAAAGTGGAATCACTTGATTCTTTTTGTTGTCAGTATTAAGATATTCTTTAAAAATGTCCTTAATGAGTGATTTAAAAATGTCCTTAATGAGTGAAAAAAACTAAAGAAGCTATTCATCTTCCCTTCTATGAGATTGGCTGGCTATTGCCTTATTCTGATTAAAATGTGTGCCTCTGTCTGACGCTGGGAAGAATGCAGGTAATTTCACTTTCAACAAAACCATCCTTCAAGTCAACTCAACGCAACGGAATGAAAGCCAGATGCATTACATTCTGGAAGACCAGGTATGCAGTGTATCATGCCTGAACGGAGACGACTGATACACGTTCATGAAATGTAAGGTAGCAAGCCTCGTAAAGAAAGCATTGTAAAAAGAAAAGAAGGTGGTCCAGGTGGTCCCACTGTCTGTTGAAATGCCACCAACAACTTCAATTTGTTTGGCCCATGCAAAAATAGATTTCTATAAATCCCCGGGTGTCTAAACTTTTAAAAAATAAACAAAGCATTAAAACCAACAGCAATTGTCATTACCAGTCATTTCAGATTTCAAAGCTGGGCTATTTTGCAACAAATGGAAACATTGTTGATTGTTAACATTCTTGGATAGTAACACCTTCTGCATAACATTTCGGGTGAAAGCGAGTAATAATCAAGTCGTCCAGCATAGATGCTGTGACTGCCAACTTGTCCCCAGCCCACCACACAGTAATCCGAAACAAAACAGTAAGCGATGTATGACGGACATTGGGCTTTGGTAGGGGATGTCTCGTAAAACGTGAAAGCCGTTGGTATTCATTGAAAGAATTGCCGCATTCGGTTCTCTGAATTTGAGCTGCGGCTTGTTATGCTTCAGTGTTATGGTAGCCTAAACCACGTCCTTTCATTGCAGCTAACCTAGCGAATCGTTTAGCTTAGCAAAACCGTTCGTTCGCGGGACTCGCACTGACTGCATTATGACAACGAACTCGTGCTCCCCCGGAATGTCTACAACACAGTGTATCTCTTTCAGAGGATGAGAGCTAAGCTACACTCATGCGGTAGGGTACCTCGGCTTGCTTATTTAACTGAGTGGTATGCTATGCAACAGACCGCTGACAGCTTAGGAAACAATGTTTTATAGCTGCGTGAACATGGTGACACAATTACTCGTCGAGTCAAAGCAAGGGTGAGTGTTTGCCACTTTACAGTCCACAGCCCTCAATTCGGTAAAACGGGTAGTTTGGCTGCGAGTAGATATCAATAAATACAAATACAATGCGAGCCACATAACCCGTTTCTAAAAATATACCTGCAGGACAAAATACGTTTGTGAGGTTACTTACAGAGTTTTTCACCGTGTTTTAGAACGCTTCAGAGGTTATACGATGATGATGGTTACTCGTTGTCCATCGGTTTCTACCGAACAGAGCGCCTCTTGTTCGCAGCTCACTCTCTATGTCTGATTGAACGTATTCGTACCGCCCGACGTGAAGCACACACTGCATTTGATCAGTCGGCAGCGGCCTAATACACTCATGGGGTCGCTCTTCAGGAGCGAGTAACGTGGTGAGGGAAACACGTCGCCATTGGACGAGGGACAGTCGCAAACACTGTAGTCTTAAGAACTGGGAGTGCGCAAACACCAAAACTGGTCCCTTTACTAAAATATGATTGGATTGCCTGCGGAAGGTGGTTACCTAGTGTCGAAGAGTGATTGGTTAACAAAATCTCGACAGAAGGAAGTCTGTCCTATCCCAACAATAAAGTGGTTGAGGGTAGTACCACAGAATAAATAGGATTTGCACTTGCATTCCACTGAAAATATTTAAGTCTTCTAAATAATTGGTTAGACACAAACAGAATCTTGTGTCATGGATGTCAATTACCCTATAAATTATTTGATGGTCTTTCTGAAGCCTATATTTTTTTATTGTGGACGTCCACAACCCTCAATATGTCCACAATCCACAATAGGCTACCCCATAATAAAGTTAATGAAATGCTTTATGATTTTTGCTAGTGTACAGTGCTCTGTAATTTTAAATATTTAAATTACAGCATTTCAAGTCATGAATTATCACTGGAATCACTTTAATCAATAATTTAAATATCTGTATCACAATATGAATGGACACATCTTTTATTGATGCGTTGTTGGGCAGGAAGTGTCACTATTGTTTAACTCCCCATATTTAGCATCTGTCCTTATGCATTTAACCTGTTCTTCACATCCAGCTGCTATGCAGAATCACATTGCTGATGTCTCCTGCTAGCACATAGCATCATTATCATGTCTGGCAGGTTGGCATCTGAAAGTCCCAGAAAGCCACACTGTCACTCGCATAAAGTCTTTTGTGCGTCCTTTGAAAGCTTAATGTTTGCGTGGGGCTCGGTAGACATCACAGAATCATTTGAGGCTCTATACTCTGCACCTTTTATACTCCTAATAGGATTTCATAGTCCTTTCATGACAGTGCCGTAGGGGTGTTGTAATTTTTAGAGGCGTTTGATCCCTTGTATAGCTCTCCTAAAGCCTGATTAGCAAAAAAAACCATTCAACCCCATGATGATGATGGTGTTGATGATGATGATGATGATGATGATGATGATGATGCCCCCTTAACTGGGCCTGTGGGCTTTTGCCTCGATGAAGGCACCAGCGATAGCCTACTGTTACCTGTTTGTATGTCTGTATGTGCTGAGTGCCCAACTAAGAAGCAGTTGCATGTATATATGCCAAGGATAATATGACTACTGTGCTGTTCATGTCAAATATCATTGGGAATGACTGAAAGTACCACTTGTGCTTTAGAATGTTTTTGACAGTAAAAAAATGTCCTCAATAAATAGCATAAAGTGCATGTATTAGAGAAAATATATTTAAGATATACGTAAACATGATAGTGACCACCATTTCTTACTTTTCAGTGTTGTCAAACTCTGCCAATCAAAACAAATGTTGCAAATAGCAGTTGGACAGAGCAGACAAACCAAAGTGTGGGGAAAAAATCAATAGCCAAAGGTAAGGTATAACGAAATATATCCTTTCATTATGTAAATACATAAGAGAAACACCACCTAATAGTCTGAAGTAGAAAGATAATTAGAAGAGGTTATGTTTTCAGAATATTAGTGTGCTGAAAGACCTTCAAGGAGAGTTCCTCTGAAAAAAATACACTACTGTACATCAGTCTTCTTTACAATCAATTTATTGAGGAAGGGTCATCTCGACATATAGGCTGTTTATCGTTGTGCTAAATGTCAGGTAGCCTCCATAACTCAGAGATATGTGTACATCAGGAAATGATGAAAAATGACTCATTATTACTCCCTCCAATGAGGTACAGCGTAATGAGCCACATACAGCATGACATTTGTTGACATTTTGTGGTTTAATGTTTACTTGGATTTTATATTGAGAAGCATATAGAAAATGCTATGGCTTTCGATAAAGCCTGAAAGGTCTAACATATACTGCATGATGACTAGGGAGTTATTATAAAGTGTGTCCATAGGGCCTCTGGGCCCATTCCAAATGTAGTGCTCTGACTGTAACAAATAACGTCCATTGTTAGTTCCAACAAAATCAGGCAGGGAGCTGAGGAAAAAAATCGATAGTGCATATGTTTTTTTAAGAGACCAGTGTTTATTGATCTGTCCACTCTGATACATCCAAGATGGAGGATTAAAACTTAAAAGTGCGTCAGAGAGTGGGGAAAGTTCGCAAAGTCATCCTAGCCCATTACTCTCACTTTGTCTGGGGGGCTAGGGCCGTTTCAAGCACCAGGACTGCACCACATCTTATTGACTGTAGATTGCATATCAGTTCTTCTCCCTGACGGGGTACAAAGGCTAGCAGCTAGTACCACTGGTAGAGTGGCAAAACTCTGTTTGAGTACAGTATGTTGACATATATTCGTTGACCTCTTCTTCTTGCATGTTGGGGATGGCATTCGCTTACAAGGACATTTACTTTAACAGGAGCAATAGCTGTCCACTGCAGCTAAACAGGCATAGATATTGTGCTTTTATTGCTTTATTATGTTATATTATAAAAACATGATTATTATTATTATTATTATTATTATTATTATTATTATGTTTTTTAGGAATGGACCCTCAAACTATAAAGCTCTGTGTAAGCAAGTGGCTGACAAATATTGCAGTTATTATACTTTTTCCACAATTTTGGCAGTGATAGCAGTCTGATGGTTGTATTTGTTCCACTGTATCTCTGTACCATTCCTGATATCCCCCGTCAGAGCCCATGTTCCAGTAAAGCTAGACCCCTATAAACAGCTAAGCTTTGTTCCATACCGTATCAGTGCAGCACTGCTACAGTGGGGCTTAGATAAGACTCCCAGTCACAACAAACCTGAAGACGGAGGTGATACTGTCGCAGACACATACAAAGGCGGGCGGGGAGAGGCAACACCTCGTGGCATTTTTATTATCTCTCTTATGTTTGCTTCTTTCTTACTGCCAGAGTGCCCATCCTGAAACTTTCTTTTGACCATGTCAGAAACAGCAATGTTGTGATAAATATTTTAACAATGGGACACTAGCACATACACTGATGATAGCATCCCAAAGCTTCAGGGCCCTTCAGGAAATAATTCCCACACCATTTCTGACATAATGTAGTGGAGAGGAATGAGAGGCTACATTAGAAGCTTACATCAGATTGCATCAGTGGGTCTCTTTGGCAGCGAGAGTGGTTGGTTCATTGATATTTGGAATATTATGCTGCCACACAAATATTTGCATCTGCTGTCATGGCTGTGTTTACTCTAATGCCTGTGTATTGAGCCACAGTGCTTTGTCATTCTCTCAATCGGCCTGACAGAACGGTTTGTCATTAACCCACATACAGCAGTAGGACGGCGAGAGTGTCACAGAGTATGGGTTATCTGTGAATCAACAGTGAACCGTCAGCCGAGGTCAATGCATTAATGCTTTTTTAAAGGCTGTTGTCATGGAGACTATCGAGCTGCCGTTGTTGGGAGATTTACTTATTGCTTCGATAATGCATGAGGGGATTGCCGTGGTGTAAATATAACATGGCTCTTTCAATAATTTTCATATAATACAACAGTTGTTGTCAGATGAGGTACAGAGAGAGGAAACAACTTCCTCCTGATGATAAATCTGTTTTCAGACGACCCGCATAACATTTGCTCTCCTGTTTTAGCACAGTGTTCTTTTGACCACTGGTACTCATCCATTTTTAAACGTTTTGAATGCTGTGTTAATAAAACAGACGCTGTGGCATTGGCCAGTGTGGATTGCCACCAACGTTCCTCTCCGCACAAAGCCACCTTCCTGTCACACATCTGCCCTCGAGCGTTCGGCCAGCCGAAGCCGGCAGAAATCACTTCTCCTCAGTACAAGTCTGAAAGAGCAACCTCTCCCTGTCTGCCCTCTCTAAATATAACCCTGCCTGCCACATCACAGCTGGGGCAGAGGGTGAACAAGGTCACCATGTTCACTAAAACATTCAGGGGGTTTTGGGAGCTGGATGGCCATCTCTGTGCATCATTGATAGGGGACGAAGGGAGGAGAGGGGAGTGTGCCTTCACCTGCACCCTAGGGGGAGGGTGGAAAATAGCAGCATGATGCAGAGCCTTCAGCCCACCTCTATTAAAACAGCCTTTTTTCGCTGTTCTGGGATCAGAAGGGGAGAGAGAGAGAGAGAGCGAGCAGGTGCCCTTGAGAAAACACAACACAGCACCGTATCACTGAGTGTTCAAAAGCATCAATATTTCACTCTTTCCTCCACTTGCCGCGCTGCGATTAGGTAACATGGACTTATTGAGATGAAAGACATCAGCAAGTACACAGGTGCTGATAAATCACCGGCGCATCGCCCAAATGAGAGCGTGGCCACAGGGGAAGAAAAAAAAAAAACCTGCCGCAGTCTACTCTGCACTCAAAGGATCTTTCTATTCTCAATCTGACCCACTAAAATTACTTTTCTGTCTTCATTGGTATAAATAGGGAAAAGTAAAATCATTACCTTTAACAAGTCAATTGAGTTGCTGACCCTTTGTGCAATTGTGCTGTCTCTGGTGTACTTTTCGAAAGGGTGATTTGCCCTTATTTTGAGCGCTGAGTCAACACGTCCTGGCTCTGGAGTACTGGACTGATGAAAGACCTTGCCAGTGAGGTGATATTAACTCACTCCTGTGAGGGTGTGAAATAGTCAAACGTTGAGGCCCTCTCTGAGGCAGGAGGAGGTGTTTGTCTTTTTTTTTCTCACTCAAGTTTGCTTTTATGACTCATCCAGAAGTTCCCAGATTCCCTTGTGCGAAAGCAAGCGTTGCCTTTCCTTTGCCTTTAGAAAAACAATAATGACTGTAAAGATAAAAATGGCATAAAGATGGCTACCTATATATGGGGTTTATAGTGTGCACTCGCTCTGTGGATGGATGGATGGACAGATGGGTGGATGGATGGATGGATGGATGGATGGATGGATGGATGGATGGATGGATAGATGGAAGGTTTAAATGGATTGATGGCATAGATGGGGGATTTACATATAAATATGTGGAAAGATAGACAGATATATGGCTGCATACAATGACTTTGACTTTCCAGTTGCTCTTTTTTAGAGGTCATAGATGACGTTGCCAAATAGCTGTGATGCTCAAGCGCTGGCTAGGACACAGCACAAGGGTGGTAAAAGCATGCAAAGAGGCAGAGGGGGGTGATGCTTTCGCCCCCTTGCAAGACTGCCAGGCATTGTAATTGGATGAAAGGGAAAGATTAAAGAACGGCGGGGCCGCCAGCGCAGGGTAATTGATTCATAATGGATTACAGTGGCTGCAGAGGGGAGAGGGGCTGCGTCAGGGAAGTGAGGTGAGGTGGGCGAGCCAGAGCCAGAGCCGCTTTCAGATGGAATGATGAGATGCGAGATGTCCTCTTGGCAAAAAGGCCTTGGGGCCCTCTGTGGCCAAACAAACACACTCCGGCCTGGCCTGGCCACTGGGCCTGGTAGGATGGGAGCTGGGCTGCGCCGAGTAGCTGTATGTGATGTATAATGTATGCTCAGTGGAAATCCAGGCACTTCTCCTGCAACCTCTGCCAGGGTGATGTAGGTTGAGAGGCAGCAACGGCCCACTGAACATCCCTCTCCTGTCCTTGGTTAAAGGACTCCAGTGTGACCCACAATGACCCTCTCCTGGTAGAAGGCTTTTTATAATCACCCAGTTGAATAGACCACTGGAAACCAAAACAAACACTGAACCGCATTGCGACATGACAAAACATGCCTGAATAATTTAAACAGAGAGCCACACGTGGTAATGGCTGTAAAGTGGCAGTATCCTTTGCACATTCTTTGCCTGAGGGAAACAAAATATAAGTGCATTAAAATTCAAGGTCTGCTGGATAAGCCACGTGCCAAATGTCAATAACGTAATGTGTCTTCTCAATAAAGAATTTGCACAAATGAACTCACATCAAACTATTTATTGGTACACTCAGATATTTGTATAAACAAATAACATTTAATATAATTTATAACGTTTGACGCAATATAAAAATTCTTTTTGTTGGTCCTTCAAGGATGGCTGCATCAAATAGAATTTGTGTAGACCCTGCAACTAGAATGCATATTTCACATGCCGGTGATTTTATCCACCACAGAGAAAAGTAAAGCAAGAATCCCAAAGGAAGCGTTTCCTTTATAAACTCTACTCTCTTTTGAACATACAGTAGTACCCACAGAGCTCCCCCTCCAATGTTCACCTTGAAAAGAGGTCATAGTCCCAGTAGCACTCAGGTAGCATAGGCCAGCCTGTTTCTGTTGCTTTTTATAGTCCCAGGTGAGCGCTGAAACAAGAGGGGGGTTGGTTCATCTCGGATAGTTTGGCAAGCCGGTGTAATTTCATGACTGGGTTGGGTTTCTCATTGGGCCAGAGCCTCCTGTGCCCCGGGGGAGAGGGAAGGTTTCCCGTGTGACAGCAACAACAGCAGCCGCCGCCTTGTGCAATCAGTCCTACACTGAACTGTGTGCATAAATATTGATAAACATTTAGATCCAACATTCATCTGCATTGTGTCATGAAAGTAAGATGGTTTTCTCTCTTCCCTTCTCTTCCCGTCTCTTCCATCCTCTCTGTCTCTGTCTCTATTTCTCTCTCTCTCTCTCTTTTTCTCTGTCTCTCTCTCTCTCTTTCTGTGTTGACTATAAGGGAACAAGAGAGAATCAGAAAGAAAGAAAGATACAGAGCATGCGTGTAAGAGAAGGAGGGGGGAGGGAGGTTATGTCAGCGAGAGAGAGAGAGAAAAAGAGAGAGAGAGAGAGAGAGGTGACTCACTTGCCCTGTCCCCAGGCAAGAGGAGATAAAAAAGACCTGGCATCCAACAGTTTCTCATAGTTAGCAGTCAGCGTCACCTGAGGGGTGGCAGGGGAAGTGAAGGATGAGCAGGAACATGAAGGCCTGTCCGCCCTTTAATTTCCACCCTTCTCATTGAGACGACTGTCACAATGCTGCTTAAGTGAAGGAACCTTAATCATTATAATTGTTATTATATTTTTCATCATCATTTTCTCATCATTATCGTGCTGTTGTTGTTGACCAATTGGATGTTTTGTTGATAAATGACATGAGCGCTGGAGGTGGCGTTATGGTGGTTATGGCTGACTTTAGAGTTAGTGTATACCAGTGTGCCAATGCACATCTGTATGTAATAATAATGTAATATGCACATAAGGAATTAGAGTATATATATTATAAGAGTATATACAATAATATATGTATTAATATAGGTATATATATAGTATTATATATATAATTTGATTCTGGTCAACTGTTTTACATTTTTAAAAGACTAAGAAATGGAAGCGAAAATACAGAGCAGCACTGGGCAAGGACAGATGGATGATGGGATGCTCTGGCAAGACATCTGCTGCTTAGTCTGCAGCCAGGACAAAAACAGCTTTTGGTTCTGTTGTGCTAATTTGGCCAACTATATTAGCACATTAGGCATTCATATTGTGCTTCTGTTTTCATACCAGAAAACTTGTAGCTATTGGCATGAAGCCTTTTTGACTCATATCACAAAATGTTGAGACATATTGGAACAAATATCAGAATTATTATATGATCTGCAGTGCTGAGGAAATTAGAAGAGACCATCCATACACTTATTATGCCTTATACTTTCTTATGTATTTGTTTAATTCATGACAAATGTGCATCTAAATAATATGTCCATTGTCACAATCATCAAACTATGTCTTTTTCCAGATGCACTCCAAGGCTTTGAAATTATATGTTAACATCCTTTTACAAGATCAAAATACTGAATTGTGCTAATGCTAATTTCATTTCATAATATCATTTCCTAGCGTTACTAGCGTTATGGAACAGTGAGATCTGAGCAGGACAGAGCAGCCCTTGTACTCTTTCCCACACACTGCCAGGCCAGGATGAAGCCTTCCACTGACACATTGTATGACTCTTGTAGGACCTTCGTTTCTTTGCTGCACATCTCCACTATAACCTGCTGTGTTTGCCCACTGCGTATAAAAGGGTAATGGTTACCATCCCTCTTCAACAAGGAGAAAACATGCTTCAGTCAAACGCAGACTGATTTAATGAAAAGCATTCCACAGCATGCTCTCCCAGTCTGGTCCATCTCTCTTCTCGGAGTTAAGGGTTTTCAGATGGCCCTTGAGGAGTCGTGGATAAGGGGCTACACGCATGTAGGAACAACTCACTTCTGACAACACGTCACATCATCACACTGAGAGAGAGGGGGATGAAAGGTGGACATCACACGCTGTCCAGAGTGAGAGCAAGGAGGACACCAGAGTCCAGCTGAGTTAAACAATTCATTACCTTTTCCCCCCGATAACGAGGGAAGGCGTAAAAGTGTAAAACTGTGTAAGCAGTACTGTTGAGTAAGATAGAGACAGGCCTTTGGAAGAAACTGACGGAAAGCCTGGCAGAGTCTGTTTTGGTGCAACACCGTCTAATGAACTTCAGGGGAGCGACACACTGGCTGTTTTGATAACTTCTCCGTAACCCCCACACGTGGCTGGTGGCCTGTTAAATGGGAAATGTTCTTAGAAAGCTCTTTAAAATGAGCGGAGAGGTGGTTAGCAAACGATGTGAAACTGGCAAGAAATCCTAAACCTTATGCGACGCCTGGGGAAATTTGCTACCGGCAGAAAAGTGTGGCTGGCTTAAATGCGCTTAAATACTTCTACTACTTCGGCGGTCATGGCCTCATATTTCATGGGTCTGAGTGTGTAATGGCCAGACGCACTGCAGGTTGGGCATTAAAAAAATTGCTGTGGTTGCCTTATATTTAATTCTTTGGAATAACCAGAGATAAAACCGCAGTACCTATCTCCACTACCAATTCTCCCTGGTGACACTATATTTAATTACAATCTGCTGAAGCATTCAAAGATGTCTTTGACAAACAACATCTCAAAGCATAAATATCAACATTGCTGTTACTTTACAATATAGAATGCTTAGTCCCTAGTGTTGCTTTGTATTTATAAGGGGTAAACATTGTAATCGCCCAGCAGTTAACACCAAGGCAGAATGCAGTTTCACAGTTTCAGGCTTTATTAACAAACTCGGCAGACAGGAACACAAGTTGTTGTCACAGCCACAACTTGCACTGCTAGTATCTAGTTAACTTGCAACGGGCGCACACACCCACATACTACAATGTCTGCAAACTCACTCACTGTGAACCCCCACACATGCACACACAAAAGGTCAAGGCAACACAAATAAAATAGGAAATGATGAGCACAAAAAATAACCACAGGTTATCACACTTCCCTCCCCCCTATAAAGCCCCTCGCCCTCGAGGGGTCACTGAAAAGTGATTAAACCCACTGAGGCCTCCGTCGCTGTCTCTGAGGTCTGCCTTCAGGTGATTCAGGGGCGTGAGGCGGGGATGCAGAAGGAGTGTCAGCAGTGTTTAAATTGGCTTCTGGAAGGAGGGGGAGCCCTTCTTTACTCACAGTGGTCAATATCTCCCTCTATTGTATTACTATAAATACTGTAGCAGAGGGAGCTCAGCTCCGGCTGGCGGTATTGCTGAGGTGAGGAGGCGGAACTGAGCTCTGCAGGGCTCCGGAGCGCTCCAGCCCAATTTAAACTCTGGGTGTCAGGGGCATTAGGGGAGGGGGACAAAAGGAAAGGTGAGCTCAGGGGATTGAGGAATCTGTGAAGGAGCACCAACAACCCCCCCCACCTCACCCCCCCAACAACCCACACACACGCACACACCTACCAAATAGTGAAACAGCCCTCCCTTGTAGGGTGCTAACCTGTCAATCTCAACACAGGTTATCACAACATACAACATATATATATATACACTCCTTTACAGTTCCTCCCACACAAACTATGTTAGTAATGCAGCAATTGCACAGACGTATATACAATAACATACCGTACCATGACTCTCCTTGGTGTATCAGAGGGAGCTGGGTTCATGGAGTCCTCTGCACTATAGTGCTCTGCAGTATAGGTTCACACAAGGCAAGCGCAAGATCCTGAAGGCTACACTGAAATCTGAGTGAAAAACACCAAACGACAACACTGAGGACAACTGAGTGTTTGATTGAGAACTGTACACACAAAAGTTAACAGTATTTTGGCAATAGACTTACGTGGAAGTTCCCAGGGTCAGGAGAGAGAGAAAAAAAAAAACACAAAAACATCTTCATTTAATCAAGACAGTACTTGCTCTGAGGCAAAGCCGTAAACTCGGAGCAGCACCTAAAGAGAATAATAAAAGGACTGTATTTTTTATGGGGGAAACTGGAGCAGAGGGTGCATCTTTCATCCCAGGTACCGTGCCAGTCATACCCACACTCACATACTTGGGCACAGACTGCCTGCTCGATCTGCCAATATCCCCCTGGGTTCATGTCAGGCAATGGTACACAAACACCAGTGTTGTCATGGCAACAGCCTGCAAGGTACACCGTCTATTCTTTCTTTTTTTTTTTTTTTTTCTTTTTTTGATAGGAAAATGAAAGGCTAAAATAGTTGTCATGCATTAATTAGCACCTGTATGGAAAGTGTCAAAAGCGGGTCATCCTATATCCTACAGCGGACAATAGTCCAGCACCCACACACAAAGATGTCTGTTCTCTGTCGGCTGCCCTTCAATCCCAGTGGGCACGGACTAATCAGAGCTCATTCCTTACAATGGTGACTACGACCAGACATAAAATAACCCTAAAACCCCAGGAATTTTTATGTCATTTTTTTTTTAGAGCTCAATTTTCTGCTACTCCGCGTCGTGCGCTGCATCTTTAAGAGGTCTCCAATAGCTTACGCAACACATAACTCGTACAAAAAAAATCACCATCAGCAGAAAAGGCCTTGTGAAACACTCTGAAAATGCAGGAACACTTAAGAGGGCAAAAGCTTATGCTGAGTGGCTCTCTGCAGCCAAAACGACAAGGCAGACAGTTTGAGTGGAGAGAGGAGGGGACCGTGGCACATAGGCCCTGCGCACTGACAAGGTTTTAAACAATTCTGCATGGCCATGTGCTTACGGGACACATTCGAAGAAGAAGAATAACACGCCGGCTGCTCATGAATACATTTCATTTTTTTTTACTTACACACAAACCCCCGCCGGTGCGTCGGCCAATTTGTTTGTTTAATCAGGTGCATCAGTACTGGGAATGCTTCATCATCATGTGGAAGAGAGAGGGGGGGGGGGGGGGAGAAAAACAACATTACCCTGTCATTGATTGATTCAAGTCAGTCTGATTTCCTGCTGCCTCGTGGAAACTTGACCTCATCGGACATGTGGAGGCTTTATCAATGGGCTGGGGGGTTGAGGTGGCCAGGCAGCCATTAAGCTGTCACCTGTCAGTCAGTCACTGCTCTTCCTCCGCCCATGGGCATCTGGAACAGAGAAGGTGAGATAAGCTCGCCTGCCTGAACCTTTTCATCCCAGAGGTGCCTGCACCGACGCATGACTTTGGGCATCATTCCTGCTGCTTTGCACCTAAGGTGGGCTGTGATTGGTTGCAAGATTTTTTATAGACATAAACAAATGCACTGCATACAGGATTATGCAGTGCACACACAAGCATGCATGCAAATATGCACTCAGATATGCATGCTAACAGACAAACAGAAACACACACACACCAAAAAAGAACGACTAACACAGTTAGTCCAATACACAAACACAATGCAATGTCTTTCTCCACAGCTCCTTCATACACAGGGTTAACCACAGGTATGCGAGGCATTTCAAAATGAGTTTGAAAAACACAGGCCTCAGCTGAACCAGGCTAATTGCATAGGAAGTTTTTCATTGATTGGGGCACCGGCCACTGAAAAGGCACAAATACATTTTATTTCCAGTCAATACAGGGGTT
Source organism: Setipinna tenuifilis (assembly GCA_030347295.1). Taxonomy (NCBI): domain Eukaryota; kingdom Metazoa; phylum Chordata; class Actinopteri; order Clupeiformes; family Engraulidae; genus Setipinna; species Setipinna tenuifilis. The sequence continues at coordinate 10,092,935 of CM059269.1, forward strand.
GATAAACTAATGCACCACCGAGAGCTGAAATTTCACTATTCCTTCGTCAGCACTTTGAAATAAGACACCAAAGTATACTAACAAACCGGATGGTTGCCACACCGTGGCTTTACCAGTGACGCAGAGAAAAGGGACTTTGGACAGCTTACTCATTCAACAGCTGCAGCAAATCTCTGCCAAAGGGATAAAAAAATATCCCACAATGAATTTTTATAGTCTACAATAAACACGAAGGAGCGTAAACATCGCTTGATCTTGTTTTCTAGTGTTTCCTGGGAGACGGAAATAAATCAGACCGCAGTGCATCAGCAAACGTTAAATCACTGGATGATTGGCAGCGTTGGATGTGATTTATTCCTGCCTTACACATGTCTGTCTTTGAGTCAAAAATGTACAGTAAAATGAAAAACAGTCAGGTATAGGGTTTCTGTGTGTGTGTGTGTGTGTGTGTGTGTGTGTGTGCGCACAATCTAAAACCCACTCCCTACCAAGATCTCACTGTGAATTACAGTAAGTTACTGAAAACCATTGACCAGAAACACGGTATGGTTCTTTTGTAGTATTCTGTCAACATATATATATATAATAGTATATTAAAGTGTTGTTGCCGTAACCCTGCTTTAATGTTCCCTTATCACCACTAAATTATCAGATGAAAGTCAACAGTAACTCACTATTATAATTTCTTCAGCAATATGTTTGAATCTACACTAGAAATAAACATTCTGTCAAAAAATAGTAACTTAGATGCAGCTGTTAAGCTGTAAATTATTGAAATGGTGTTTTACAGTGTTACAATATTCTTACGGTGTGGCTCACCAAGACCACAACATAAATGGACATGGACATGGAGTAATGATTGAAATTCAATGTTGATCCATTCAATAGATGTCTAGGGATATGTTCAAGTGTTAATACAGTAGTACATGCTGTGCCAACAGAGTAAGATAGGAAGGTGGTTGTGGTGTGTGCTTGGCAGAGTGTGCAGGTAGTGTATGTGTGTGTGTGTGTGTTGTGTGTGTGTGTTTTGTGCTCTGAGCATCCGTATGGCTCTCCTTCTGGTGTGTCTGTGCCAGCAATAAAAAAAGCACTTCAGGGCTATTAGACCTAACCCCCTTCAGGTGGAGGTGAAAATCAGCCCACAGGTAATGCACACACAACCAATGCAGCCCTGTAGCACACAGAGAAGGTCACCCCCCCCCCCCCCACACACACACACACACACACCCCTCCCCATCCGTCCTCAAGAGGCATCTTCCAGGAGGCCGAAGAAAATAAAAACTAGATGCTCAAACTGCCTCGCTCCAAATCTGCCAGTGCTCTGTGTCCTAGGAAACTGAGGAAAGGAAAACAGATGGACCACATTTTTGCAACACCACATTACATATTAAAATCATCAGCAATGTTGTCATTGCCTTGTATATGTTTCATAACCAAAGTAATGTATATCTTTGCAGAATAAGACCAGTGCATGATGCATTGTTAGTGTGATATGGGGCCATCTGAAGGCTTGTTTTCTCTAAAGTGAGGGTAAAATTGTGTTACTTTTTGGCATACAAGGTATTTAAGGGTGTTGAATTCAAATGTGCTATATACCAGGCTCAAAAATGTCCCATAATAATGCTGTTTACTTTATAATAGTTATTCGACCCTTTTTCTAGTTCATAATTTTGTTGAATAAAGAATGGCGTGACCACTGAATGGTGTGACTGTTCAGTGGAGAATGATTCTCCACTGAATAGTATTTCCTCTGTTCACAGAAATAAAAACAAATTAAATGTGTTGATGCCTCCTGTGATACTTTCTTGAGTGTAACAAAAGCGTCGTAATTTAGTAAGTCATTTTTATAGTTTGAATGATTTATCCCTGAATGGAAATAATTCTCTCTCCAGGTCCACCAAAAGAATAGAAAAAAAGATACAGCTTTTTGTATTTCTCTGTATACAGAGAGATTCTGTCAGTGTTTTAAATTTATAAAATGATTATAGAAATACTGTAAGCAAGCCACTCTTCAGCTCAACAAATAGGACAGTTAATTAGGAATTCACAAATGGAAATGGGAGCAACACTGCAGCTATTTTGAAATGCAAATGTTTCCTGTACATCCTATTATTGTAAACATAGCCGTATATAAACACCTTTGTGTCCTCACATGCTGATATATTTGGAGACTTAAACATATTCAAAAACACCTGCAATAAACTACGTTCAGACATACAGCTTAATGTGCATTGTGCATTGTCACACCTGTGAGTGCTATGCCAATTAAACCTTTAACAATGAACCACGGGTTAGAGGAGAGAGATGAAACATTTTGGGTTTTTAGTGTGACTTATGAACTAATGTAGCTTAATTGTCATTTTTGTTGTTTTTCTGGCTTTCCATTTTACTTTTAAATCAGTGACTTTTGTTCATGGAGCACCTTAAAAATAGACTCAGTCCCACTGCACTCTATAGGGTACCGTTGTTTATAATAAGCTATTAAGAGACTGAAAGTTGTGACGAGAAAAGAACGAGAAAAGAATATTGGTCTTTCATAGAACAGCAGTGGTCTGGTCTACAGGCGCATACTGTTTCATTTATGGATAATTACCCATAATGCACTTGTGATTTACAGCAATGCACTAATAATGATGTACTACAAACCAAAATAAAAAAAGAAGTGCAGGTTTCACACAAATTAAATTATCTTTTTAAAGTGATCACATTACAAGATGCATTTCATAGTCATCTGTTCTTTATTATCACACCACAGAAAGAGATTTCACAATGATGACTTTATAAATTAGTTTTATGACTTGGAACTCATTAGGTGGGTCTGCATTTCTTTGCAGAATACAAATGAACTCCCCCAAATAAGCGCATAATAATGAATAACATTGTATGAATAATTAACATTAGTAATTCATTTTACAACCAGCAAAGGGAAGACAAATGAATTTTAATATCTGTCTATTAACATAAACATTTAGGTGGAGGTTTAGAAAGGAGGCGGAGAAGGAAAAAAGGCCACAGTGCAGCAGCCTGCGCTGTACACATTGAGGTGTTGAGTGTGCGGCCCAAACGCAGCAAAGGTGAGAAGGTGACACCACCATTTCAGCCAGGTGTGGCACACCCAAGGGTGACCCACTAGTTAAGAACAACAGGCATGCTCTACTCCTAAGATAAAATAGTTTGTTTGGGTTTGAGTCAAAAACCAAATCAAGTGTTAAACTTAAAACACTGCACTCTCTTCCTCTTCTTAGAAAAACTGTTTTACTGAACCACAGATGTCCACAAACGGATGCGATTGGGCACTAGGCCATCCTCAGCATGTGCTACAGACAGGCAGGCCACACCAGCACCACCACTACACACTGGTGGTGGTTAGTGACATCCTTCAGAGATCCAGCAGTGGTGTAAAATCCTGGGTTCAGAAAGTAAAAACCCTGCCACATTTTCCTTCTAACACAGGTGACTTCACTGAGTAGCTGATCTACCTGTCCTCAGTGCTCATTATGATCAGCTGATCAGAGATGGTTGGATCAAATTTTGTGGCAGAGTTTTTCCTTTCTGACCCCGGCATTTTACACTTCTGCTTTACTGTAAAGCACTTTAGGTGTCTACTCTACGCGCTAGATGTAAATGCAATGTGTTGTTGTGGTTGTTGTTGTTGTCCCAATTGCACTCCCCCACCCCACCCAAAAGAAAACATGTGGGAGTGTGTCACTGCACTGCCATAAAGGCCCTCCCTCACACAGCTGTCAAGGTGGCTTGGGAGCTGTTAATGTTGTGGCCAAGACAATGGGGTTGGTGACAGCCAATTGCTAGTGGAGGTTAAAGGTCATATCCATTAAAGATTGGTGGCCAATGCATGACCTCACTCCAGGCCAGTAGTGCCTCCTAAGCCCATAGTCATCACTAACTGAGGGAAAAAAAAAAAACGTGAATTAAATAGCTGAGCAAAGAGCTTGAGGTAGACGTTTGCAGGAAGATCACCTTTTCTCCACACCTGTGCCTTAGCCAAGTTAAGCCTGCGCCTCGGTGGCCACACACCGCAATCCGGCTCACAAGAACGGGAAGGTTTAAATGAAGAGTGGAGGAGAGAGAGAGAGCTGTGAGGGCAGCTTCTCGCACATTAGTAGTCCAGATGACTCTTCCTGAAAGGAGACAGTGGGGGGTGGGAGGTGGGGGGGATTTGGAGAGCACGTAAGAACTTTATTGATTAAACTGGCTACCGTAAAGCCCTTCCAGCGTTTCCCCAACCGACGGGCTAAACCTCCCAATCAGCGCTAGGCCTGTTGGTGGTAATGCATGTGAGGAAGACCGAGAGAAAGACGGCCATGATAATCTTCAGAAGGCAGACCCCGTGTCTTAGAGTATTCCCTTCCCCTGGCCATCACCCCCCCCCCCTTTCAGGCATCTACCGCGCAATACTGGGGGCCCTGCAAGACACCTACCAGTTCTAACCAACACTTCCTCTTTGTAGAACACAGCCCTTACAACTCGTCTGTACTGGACTGTTTGTTGGTTGTTCACTGGTGATGTTTGTTTTCCATGTGTTGTTTCCTTGTGTTGTTTTCTTTAGCAGTAACCTGCAAGTGTGACAATGAGAAAGGCGCAGTATAAATTAAACATCTTATTGTTTTTCTTAGCTCGTAACAGAATGGAACCGACATCGACTCTGTTTTATGTACATAAGAGATGACTAAGGATTACGTTTGTTATGTACACAAACATATTTGTCTATTTCAGGGACTGGCCTTTAATTTGAAGTCTTAAAAGTATCGAGGCATTAAAGTACATAGTATCTTTTAACTTTGGTAAAAACATGACAAAATATTGCAATTCGTGTGTCTGTTAAATCCTACAGCTCAAAGGATTTGAACAATGACTAATGAAATTTAAGTGCAGCTGGTATGACTTCCATTACATTTGATTTGATTTAGAGATGATTGTGTGGGCACAACCACGACCAGATGTGGAGTGATTCAACTCTCTGGGTGATCTTCTTAGAGCATTGGGACAGAACTCAACTCAACACAGAGCAACACGCTTCCTCAAGGCAATTTCTACACCACAGATTTAAACACACATGCACATAAACACACACAGACACACACGCACACAAACACAAAAACAGACACAGAAACACACACACATATACAGATACACAAACACACAAGCACATACACACTAGCGTACACACACACTCACAAACGCAAACACACAAACACACACACACATCTCATCTGCATGAGTGCAATCACTGAACTTGGCCATGACTCGGTTCAGAATACACTTTTCATTCAAGTGCTAAATGTTGTTTCAATTCCTGAGCTTGGAATGGTAAACTATCCCTTTCATGGCCCGGAATGATTCCCTTTTTCCCATCATATACGTATGTTGCCACAGAATTCCTGCTTCCAAGCCATCCCCATTATTATTTAATGGAGAGGGTGGCCACATCAACTGTAAAACACTCCATCATTCTTTCATGTGAAAAACCATCTCACAATTACGCCGCACGAAACCCCACAGTCTAATTACACGGATGGGAAATGTTTCTGATTTCGGACCCTCTTATGGCATATCATAAAATTCAGCACATCAAAGTTTAAGTGAAGAAAATCACGACAGCTCAATAAAAGGCTGCGAAGCTCGAGCGGGGACAGCGTACCTGGCGCCATCTCGCTCCGAGATGGATGAAGATAAAAAGAAAAAGCCATACACGTTTATCTTGTCTGGTCCTCAGATATGGATGGTGCTGTTTAATTCTCTGCTGAGAGACCTCTGAAGAGGGCCGGGATCATCGCTGATTGCGGTGACAGAGGACAATGTTAAGGTCAACAGGGGCTCAATGCAACATCCAGGGCACTATGTGATGAGAGAGACATCTTAGTCACGTGTTGGATACTATGTGAGGACCCCTGTTAGAAGCTGTCATACACATACACACACACATACATATACACATACGCACACACACACACACACACACACACACACGCACACATACACACACACATACATATACACATACGCACACACACACACACACACACACACACACGCACACATACACACACACATACATATACACATACGCACACACACACACACACACACACACACACACACATGCGCAAACATATACACACACACATATACACATCTTCGCGCACGCGCACACACACACACACACACACACAGACACACACACCAAATCTCTCTTTAGGCGGCGCCTCTGTCAATCTTGCGTTGTTCCAGGCGAAGTGCGCGATTTGTTTTTCCTACTCAGGGGTCTCCCGTGTCTCCCACGCGGATGCGTTGGTGTCTGATGGAGGCGCCAGCGCGGTGCAGCGACGCGGGGCAGCCAAGCGTGCGTCTCCTGTCTCTGCCCCAGATAGCGGCGAACAATGGACCCCCAGCCAGCGGGACCAGCCCTGCTCATTTGCAAACAGGAGATAAAAGCATGCGGCGCACAAAGACAGGGGAAGGCTGCCTCCATGCTCGTGCTGCGTGTCTGTGTGTGTGTGTGTGTGTGTGTGTGTGTGTGTGTGTGTGTGCACGCTTGTGTATGCATGGGTTTGTGGTGTATGAGTGTGTGCTAGCATGTGTATGCTTGTGTGTGCTAGTGTGTGTGTGTGTGTGTGTGTGTGTGTGTGCGTGCTCTTGTGTGTGTCTGTGTGTGTGTGTGTGTGCCACCATCAGTGAAAAGCGTGTGCCCAGCAGGCTGCAGGTTCCTTTTATATTGTGTTTCTTCTCTCATATGGTCTATCCTCCAGTGTGCCTGCTCTCTGATGCTGTCACAGCTGGGTGGCTTGCAGATTGCCTGTGTGACACAAGGAGCGATAGGGAGTCTCTTATTAATAATAGTCATAATAAGGATAATAATAGTAATAATACATTTAATTTGTTACATGTCGCCTTTCAAAGTACTCAAGGTCACCATACAGATAAAAGTCGACATTACAAAATCAATAATAAGAGCATAAAATAGTAAAAGCAAGTGGATGGCTTAGAGCCCATATGCTACTTTAAAAGGATGAGTTTTAAGTGCACTTTTAAGTTGTGAAACAGTCTAGAGTATGGATTAGATGGCCGTAGTCAACGTGAGGGTATGTACTAGATCTGTAAGCAGGATTTTAAAGTCAATACACTGGGATACTGGAAGCTGGTGTAGTTGGAGCAGCAGTGGTGTGACATGGTGGAAGGACTGTAAACAGGTATAATGCATGCCGCAACGCTTTGGGTAAGTTGAAGACAGTGGGTGAGTTTGTTCAGTATTGCTTTGCAGTAGTCTATGCGAGACGTTACCAAGGCATCTCAAATGTGTAAGATGATGCTGATATACAGCCAGTCTGTGAGCTGCATGATTGGTTGCAGTCACAGAACAGCTGTGTTTAAAGCATTACAGGCCCAGCCCATAAATGCCTCGTGTAACAAGAGGCGCCACAGTCGAACAGTGAAGTGTATAAGTAATATATATCCCATAGAAACAGAAGCAATATGGAACTTTAAGTCTGACCTCAAACTATAATGGTGTCTTTTCTGCAATGATCTGACATCTATAACTTCATTAAGTATAATGCATGCTTATACATCTGTGGAATACATAAGGCAATCTTAACACATTTGCACATTGTTATACATCACTGAGTTTTGTCTGGGCCCATTTATGCAATTGGTGACCGAGGGCAAAGAGGTGCCACTTTGAAAGCTGGGGCTGCCAGCGTCACATGCAAAGCAGTCCCCCCGTGCTCTCGCTGTGTTGCCTGACCTGGGCATACCTGCTCCTCCATCCATCTCCATTATAAATGAGGGGTAATGGGCCGAAACAACCCTAAAAGCACGTCCTCTCCATCACCTCCCACTCTGATGTGACAGAAAAAAAGGACAAGAAAATAGACAACCACGCCCCATGCATGAGTGGTTGGTCATTTTTTTTTGCATCCTTCCCCTTTGCCTGAGCGGTTATTGTTTTTGTTCCCTTCATTTCCATCACACACACGCTGCTGGTTCAGGCGGGCGCCTTCCTTCCTGAGGTCGTTCTCTAAAGGGCCAACGAGGCGTTATACAGCCCAGTCTATGCTAATTATGAGCACCCCTCAAAGAGTCCCCCCCCCCCCCCCCCACGCTCTCAACTATCCAGCCACCCCCACCACCCTCACACTCACAACGCCCCCCCCCCCCCCCACCCCCACACACCCCCCACCCTTGGGCACCGGCAGCCTGTTTACACGACCTGTTCCCATGGCAACCCGGAGACGTGTCTGCGAGCCGCCCAGTCAGGCGCATAAGGCTGCCAGACTCCTCCGTCTGCACCCAACTAAACCCACCGTCCTCACATCAAAAAAAAATTTAAAAGAAAAAGAAAAACCCTCCGCACCCAACCCACCCAACCTACTCACCCAACCCACCATGCCTTTGAGCTCAGCGGCCTCATTAACCGCTTGACATGTACCACCTGAGGAGCGCATATTTATGAGCAGATATGAAACCTGCTGAAATGTGCCACGGCCTGGGAATGGGGTGCAGCGGTGAAAAGGGGGAACAGGAACGCTGTGCCGGGAGAGCTATAAATGAAGTTTTAAAACAGAGAGAGAGGGAGAGACAGAGATAGAGACAGAGACAGAGAGAGGGGGAGAGACAGAGGGAGAGGGAGAGAGAGAGAGAGAGAGAGAGAAAGACAGAAAGACAGAGAGAGAGAAAGAGAAAGAGATGCGAGGTGATCACGTTTGTTTTCCCACTTCATTATCAGGCCTCGCCCTATGGGAAAGACTTCTGGCCTTTGCGGTGGGTGGGGACAAATATAGACGTCGGTGCAACACCCAGATGCTGCGAAAGGGATGACTGGAAGAGGTGAAAATTTTCACACAACTAGACAAGTCTGGATTCTATAAAAAGACGAGTTCGAGTTCACATCTGCTTGTTTTTTCAGCACTGATCTAATGCATTCACCACCAGTGTGTGTAAAATACACAAGCTGCACACAGCTGCAGAACAACATAACAAAGGTAGGAAACTAATTATTTTGCAGGTGGACATCTGTGCTGTGAAGGGAGTTGGTCTTGAGACCTGCGGTTCCTCTCGTACTGAGCAGGATTACCATTGCAACAACACATCATCAGTAGGGTAAAACGAGCCTGTCTCACGACGGCCTAAACCCAGCTCACGTTCCCTATTAGTGGGTGAACAATCCACTATTCCTGTATGGAAATCCAGCAGGGAAAATGTGTGTTGGGGGAGAGAATAGCCCATGCTCTCTCCTACACCTTCATCAGTAGCTGAGGTGCCCTTGTGCAAAGGCATCTAACTCTACATTACTCTGGGGGGGCTGTCCCCTGTAGTGCTTAAGTCTCTGTGAGTCGCTCTGGATAAGAGCGTCAGCTAAATGACATGTAATGTAATGTAATGCATCTTTGATATACTATGTAGTCCACTATTTTTGGGCATCAGGCCTCTAATGTGACCCCCTGCTCTTCCCCTGGCTTCTTCAGATCCCTGCTGTGCTCACTCTCTCTGTCTCTCTCTCTACCTCCTTCTCTCTCTCTCCTTCTTTCTCTCTCTCTGTCTCTCTGTCTCTATCTCTGTCTTTCTCTCTCTGTGTCTCTCTGTCTCTCTCTCTGCGTGTGTCTCTGTCCCTCTCTCTCTCTCTCTCCCTCTCTCTGTCTCTCTCTCTCTTTCTTTCTCTCTTTCTGTCTGTCTCTCTCTCTCTCTCCCTCACTCTCTCCCTCTCTCCCTCTCTGTCGGGTGCGGTCGCGCGGTCACACTGGCCCAGCAGGGGAGTCTTTCTCAGCAGGCACGTGAGGGGGGTGCTGATGCAGGTATAACACACACGGCGACAAGCATCCTGTGGCCCCTCACTGATCCCCACCTTCCACAGACAGATAAACAGAGGGAGGGAGAGAGAGAGAAAAAGAGAGAGGGGGGTGGAGGGGTGGAGGGGAAGTGGGAGTTAGAGAGAGGAAAAGTGAGAGAAAGAGGGAAAAGTGGTGGATTGGCACAGAAGGGAGGGCGTAGGAGGTGGCTGAAGGCAGTCAGAAGTCGGCTCGCACCATATCTATCTGCAAGGACTGTGTGTGTGTGTGTGTGTGTGTGTGTGTGTGTGTGTGTGTGTGTGTGTGTATGTCTGCCTACGTGCGCATGTGTGAGCGTGTGTCTGTGACAGAGAGAGTGTCCATGTGAGTATGTGTGTGTGTGTGTGTCTGTAACAGATAGTGTTTGTGTCCGTGTGTGTGTGTGTGTGTGTGTGTCTGTAACAGATAGTGTCTGTGTGTGTCCGTGTGTGTCCATGTGTGTGTGTGTGTGTGTGTGTGTGTGTGTGTGTGTGTGTGTGTGTGTGTATGTGTGTGTGTGTGTGAATGCCACAGCCACAGAAGAAGAAGCGAGGGGAGTGTGTGGCGTGAATGAGCTGTTATGTGGTGAGCATGTCATAGCTGGATGTCTGGGTGTAGGTGCGGGAGAAGCTGTGGATGTGGATGTGTGCTCGCTAGTGAGATCTCCAGCACCTTGACCTCCAGGTGTTGGCAGCCTGCCTCCAGCTCTGTGCCATATGCCGCTGCTCCTGCTGTTTGGACCGCTCTCCCGAGCTGATGAACTGCCGCAGGGCTGATGCAAGCGAGCCATTTACTTTGAGATTATTCATTAGAGCCGCAGACGCATCCAAGGAGAGGGTTGGGAGAGTACACTCACTGCACCTCACTGGTGGAAGATGAGGGATGCTTACATGACTGCTGGTGGGAAGAAATCCAGAAGCAGAGGGGTGAAAGGAGGAAAGCAAGAGAGAGAGAGAGAGACAGAGATGGAGAGAGCGAGAGAGAGAGAGAGAAAGAGAGAGACAGAGAGAGAGAGAGACCAAGATAGAGACCTAGATAGAGACGGATATATTTATACAAACAGACTTTGTGTACTACATACATACAGTGCATTTATGCATTTTTTATGTTATTACTGGAAATGCGTTGGTGGTGCAACATGATTTGCCATGCCAATAAACGGAAAAATTAACTAAGAGGACAGTTAAGAATTAAACGACCAAGAGTGTAATGCCTGATTTGATTGCTGTACATACTGGCACATACAGTCTGGTCGTACCATCTCAGCAGTGAACTCTTCTTCGCAGTGTCTTCGTGTCTTCGTATGGAAAATTCCACCCACATGATTCATTCTGAATGCAAGCAAAACAAAAGTCAAGTGTCTGCAGATAAGCAGAGAAACGCTGGAGAGAGGCTGAATAGAGATGCCTCACAGATAGACCCCATGAGGAGAAGCCTTGACAATCCGCTCACAGTAAAGCAAGACAAAGAACCACAAATAGCAGAACATACCACGCATAGAAACTGGAATTTAACATGTAATTAATACAATTAAAAAATAATCTTATTCAGGGGAAAAGAGGCAGAGGAAGGGCAAAGGGAGAGACAGAGAGAGAGAGAGAGAGAGAAGAGAGAGACAGACAGAGAGATAGAGCGAGAGCAAGAGAGAGAAAGAGAGAGAGAGAGGCAGAGAGAGAGAGAGATGAACTCAGTGTTCTACATCCTCCAGAAGAGGATTTTTTGCTGGGTCAGCCTCTTACTGAATCCATAAATAAAAAAGCATCTGACAAACACGCACGCAGGCGGCCCAAGAACCTTTTCAGACAGATATAATAAAGGACCTCTGCATAACCGGAGAACAAGAGGGGAAAGGCAGAGACAAAGACAGAAGGGAGAGATTTTTTTTAGGGAGAAGGACAGTGAAAGGAAAGACAAAGGAAGGAAAAGGGAGAGCAACGAGAGAGAGAGAGAGAGAGAGAGAGAGAGAGAGAGAGAGAGAGAGAGAGAGAGAAAGAGAGAGAGAAGGAATGCAGTGTGAGGGAAAGAGACAGAGGTTGTGTAGAAGGCAAGGGAGAGGACTGCCAACCCAGAATCCCCTGGGGACGTAACTAAATCTCAGCACACTGATTGGTTTGTCTGAGCGCCGTTACATGCGCAGCCGCCATGGAGGAGATGGGGGACGTCGCCAAGGTCACAGAGGATGGTCCAAAGCAGAAACCTCAGGTGTGAGCCTCCACACTCACATTTCACATCCGGATGCCTCCCCACCATAGACACAGGCACACACACTTACAGTATATGCCAACATTTAAAACACAGATAGTCATTATGTTTCACTACTGACTGTACTGACTGTGGACGTAGTGTAAACTCTGTGTAAAGTCTGCCTTGGGGGTGAAAATAAGTGCCATTAGAGGAAACCGATGCTGCATAGAGACCCACAGCGTTGCATGTGCTACAGCTGAGAAATGTTCATGGACGTGTGCATCTTTTTTCAATCAGATTCACTCCTTAACCCACTTTATTGAATGTGTCCTCAGCATTTAGCTCCTGAGGAAGGAGGTAGACAGGCAAGGCAAAGGCATAGCAAGGCAAGGCTGACTCATTTCTGAACTGCATAATGAGGTAAAGATGGAGGTCGGCCTGCGGAGTTAATCTCCCATTATCTGTTTCAGCGAGACTTATCTGGCAGAGTAATGGCCCCGGCGTGGGCCGGCGACTCCAAATCTCCTTCACTTTTTTTTTCATCCTTTTTCTATCCTCCTCTCAAGGGGTTATGGAAACGTATCGCCGTCACAGGCCCCACTATGTAAACACGTGTCGGGGTTGGGGTGGGATGGGGTGGGTTGGGGTGGGGGGTGAGGTGGGGGGGGGTCGGAAGCCTTGGCCATCACCTCATCTTTCACACAGTGGCCTCTACCCTCAAAAAACGTGTGCCCACACCCCCATCTCCCAACCCCACCCCCACCCTCACTCTCACCCTCCCTCTCACAACCCACCCCCCTTTTCTTCCATTTTGCTGGTTTGGGATTTTTCACTGAGTGAGTTAAAAACAGAGAAGGTCGCCTGCAGACATAAACAGAGTGTCATTTCTCAAGCACAGACAGTTTGGCCCGTAGACTGAGGAGGAAGACAAAAAGGCTCATATATGTGTGGCCAGGCATCTGCAGACTCATTCATATTAGTGAGCAGAAAAATTACAAGATCCATTGCTCGCGACGGCTCTGGCAATGGAGGAACATGCTTCTTACTCTGCAGATAAACCTGGAGGTACAGTGGTGGGAGAGGGGCGATAGATCAAGATCGCCTTCCAGACAATCTCTTAATCCAAAACTGGATTTAAATGCATTTCGATCTAGAATGACCCAAGGTGCTTTTTTTTCCAGCCAGGTTGAACTGAATCAAAAATACTGTAAGACCTTTAAAGGTGCAATGACATACAGCATACTTTACTATATCTCAGCAGGAATACAAATACTAGCAGTAACTCTACAGTCTATGAGTCTTTTTAGCTTTTAGATCACTGACTTGATGAATCATCATGTGCCACTCAGGAATATTCAAGATGGCAAAAATATTAATAGTTAACTTTGTTTTTTTTGGCCCAGGGCATTATCTTTGAATGAGTTTAACACCAAACAGAGTAATAAAAGAAGTAATGCCAGGCAACAAGTCTACATAATAACCGATAACAACCAATTTACATTAATAAACCTGTCATCTCTCTAATCTCTCAAAGGTCTAACTAAGAACCCAGCAAATAAACTCTTCCAGCGGTTGATTGTCACTCCCTGTAACGGAATGTTGACGTGTGGACCTGATTTCCACGTCTTAACCATCCCAAGCATGGTCTTCTGATGCCCATACTGCTGTAAACACCAAACCCTTTGGAGTGGAAAGGGATTTCGCCCTTAGCTGATGTGTGTCTGTCTGCCATGTTGATTGGAAAACAAAAAGACTTATTTGGAGGGCCTGCACACAGAGCCTGTGCCAAATGAAGACAGGCAGACAAACTCGCCTGGCATGTCATTGCTCATTGCAAGAGGTGTATGTGTATGTGTGAGAGAGAGACAGCATTTGTGTGTTCGTGTGTGTTTGTGTGTGTGTGTGTGTGTGTGTGTGTGTGTGTGTGTGTGTGTGTGTGTATGTAAAAGAGAGAGTGACAAAAACAGAGAGAAAGACAGAGACAGAGAGAGAGAGAGAGAGAGAGAGACAGAGATACAGAGAGACAGAGAGAGCATAGCATGTGGAATGGGATATGTTTTAGATATCTTTTCAACAGCCGTTGACTAGTTCAGTGACAGACAATAGGCAGGGTAAGCTTTTCAAAACAAGCCTAACAATCCTTCCCCTTCACACACACACGCACACACACACACACACACACACACACACACACACACCAGTGCGTGTCCTACCAGCACCCTTCAAATGTCAGAACATGCCTGGGACAGGACTGAGAGACTGTGTCCTGTCAGCCGTCACGCCAGCCTGCCACAGATGACAAATAACCTTGCCTTCCGGAGCTTTCCATCAGCGCCGTCATCACCTGGGCTCTTGGGGCACGCTCCCAAATCTGCCTGCCTCTTCCAAAAAAAGAAACAGAAAAAGAAAAAGAAAAACACATTTCAAACGGATGACAGACGGCAGAATCAACCACATGGATGTCTCCTTGGA